>PITB01018324.1:0-34979 GCA_004024585.1 Paradoxurus hermaphroditus
AACACCAGCAGACGACCAGAACTACATTGAAGCACTACCAGTATACCGGGAGCCAGTAGTGCTGGGGGCAGCCATGCTACTCGCCAGCCCATCCGGATTGGTTCAGAGGGAGGAGGGGCGGGCCCAGAGGGAAGCCCCGCCTAGAGGTCCAAGCAAGGAAGCCGGAGCGCTCCCAGCTCCTCTCGGATTGGCTCAGAGGCTCAAGGGGCGGGTCTAGAGGTAATCAGGGTCGAGACAGGTGTGGCATAGGAAAAAAAAAAAAAAACCTGGGAAAGATGGGCGCGTTAAGAGCGTGTCATCAACCAGACGCAATCTGTGGTCTCGTTCGGACCTCACTTGAAACACACCGATTTTAAAAAGGCATTATTTGGAGAGATTGGGTTATGGACTGGCTATTAGATGATATTAGGGAATTATAGTTAATCTCGTGTTCATCTGTGAGGAGTACAGACTGTATTTAAAGCTAAAACCTTATGATTTGCTTTAAACTGCTCTGACAAAAAAAGGAGAATGGAAAATGAATGGCAAAATGTTGATAGTTGTTGAAGCAGGGCGATGGGTTCATGGGGGTTCATCACACTTTTCTCTCAAGTTTGTTATTTTACAATTTTTCCATAAGAGAAGTTTAAGCAGAGTACGACCCCGAAATCTGCGGAACTCTGAAGGGCCGACGCTAAGTTTCCAGCCGGTAGCTAAAACATCAGTATCACCAGCCAATCAGAGCTCTTTAGCTCATTGGCGGAAGTAAATTACATTAAGGAAGAGTGCTTCTCTTGTCGCGAGCGGAGAGATGTCGTAAAAGCCACAATGCGCAGGCGTTGTTGCTCACTTTTCCTCGCCCGGTTTCCGCCACACCTGACGCCTGCGCAATAAGTCAACTGGGTGTATTGTGGCGGCCGTCAGGGCAGGTAGTGGTCGTACCGCGCGCGCCGCCGGGTCGTTACAGCGAGGCGCAGGTGGTCCTCGGGCCGGCGGCGCGGGTCTGCCTTGGTTCACCAGGCCCAAGGGCTCTGAGCAGCCACCATGTCGATCTTCACCCCCACCAACCAGATCCGCCTAACCAATGTGGCCGTGGTACGGATGAAGCGCGCCGGGAAGCGCTTCGAAATCGCCTGCTACAAGAACAAAGTCGTCGGCTGGCGGAGCGGCGTGTGAGTGACCCTCTCCATCGGAGCTCAGGCCGGAGCGTGTAGCCTCCGAGGCGGCCCGCCTCTAGTGTTTGAGCTGGTGTCTTGACAGGGAAGGAAATAGACCATTTATTCCTGCAGTGAGCGTGAGAAGTCACTGCCTTTCCCAAGCTTAGCGCCTAAATCCAGAGTTCCCTTTCTGTTGAGTGGGTGTGGTTTGGGTGATTGGTTTGGAGTTTCGTTTTAATTGGTGTCATAAAAGCTACAGCCAAGAAATCCCCCAAAATACGGTCCTTTTGCCAAAATCATGTTTCAGGGTTGGGACTTAGCCTCCAAATATTTCCGTAGCTATAATACATCCTGATGTCACAGATCTTTGCCCTGTAGTTTCACCAAGTACGTAGTATTTTCGCTGCTGCCATCTAGGGATCGGTATTCCCTGGCAGCAGCCCGCCCTCTGCCCCCGGCTCAGCGTTTCATGCATGATCGCGTGACGTGTTTCTCTAATGAGTAAGTGGGATTACAGATGCGGTTCTGAGTTTTGAAAATGTTCCCTGCACTGAGGGTCAGTTAGGAGTCTTTGTTGTTTTCTTGCTATTCATGTCATTGCCACCTTGTATTTAAATGTGCATTAGTTTCCCAAGTTTCAAGTGTGTTCACTTCGGTCTTTTCTCTCCTGCTGTCACAAGGGAAAAAGACCTGGATGAAGTTCTACAGACCCACTCAGTGTTTGTAAATGTTTCTAAAGGTCAAGTTGCAAAGAAGGAAGATTTGATCAGTGCATTCGGAACAGATGACCAGACAGAAATCTGTAAGCAGGTGAGTTCTAAGAGCTGCAGCCTAACTCACTCTAATGTTCTTTGTATTAGACGTACTTATAGGTATGTTAAACTTGAAACATTATTGGTTAGGCGTGAATAGTTATACAATAGTTTGACCTGAGTAACATCGCTTTTTTAATTGACGTATAATCAACATACAGTGTCAGAATTCGTTTCAGGGGTACAACGTAGTGATTCAATAATATACAGTACTATACGTTGTCTCGTATACATTCTGTACTTTGGTGCTCACCGTCATAAGTGTCGTCACTGCCTGTCACCAATGTTATTAGTCTTATTGACTATATTCCGTATGCTGTTTTTCCATCTCTGTGACTTACTTATTTTATAACTGGAGGTTCATACCTCTTAATCCCCTTTATCTATTTCACCCATTCCTACCCACTTCCCCTCTGGCAACCACTATAGTTAAGAGTCTTTTTTTTTTGTTTGTGCCTTTTGTTTGTTTGTTTCTTAAATTCCAAATGAATGAAATCATATGGTATTAGTCTTTCTCTGACTTATTTCACTTAGCTTTATACATGGGTCCATCCATGGCATTGCAATGGCAAGATCTTATTCTTTTTTGTGGCTGAGTAATATTCCATTGTGTATGTATACTACTTCCTTATCCGTTCATCTGTCAGTGGACACTTAAGTAGCATCATGGCCATTGAAAATAATACTGCAATAAACATTGGAGTGCAAATATCTTTTCAAATTAGTGTTTCCATTTTCTTTGGGTAAGAACCGAGTGGTGAAATTACAAGATCACGTGGTAGCTCTATTTTTATTTTTTTGAGGAACCTCCCTACTATCTTCCACAATGGCTGTTCCAGTTTGCTTTCCCACCAACAGTGCACTGAGAGTTCCTTTTTCTCCACATCCTGGCAAACACTTGTTGGTTTCCTTTTTTGTGTGATTTCTAGCCATTCCAATAGGAGTGAAGTGAAAACTCTTTGTGTTTTTGATTCGCATTCCCTGGATGACGAGTGATGTTGGAGTGACGTTGAGCATCTTCTCGTGTGTCTGTTGGCCATCTGGATGTCTCGACGCTTGAGAACATGTCTGTTCAAGTTCTGTGCTTGTTTGAGTCAGATTATTTGGGGAGTTTTTTTGTGTGGCAGCATTTTTTTTTTTAATTTTTTTTTTTTAACATTTATTTATTTTCGAGAGACATAGAGACAGAGCGTGAGCAGGGGAAGGGCAAAGAGAGAGGGAGATACAGAATCTGAAGCAGGCTCCAGGCTCTGATGAGCCATTAGCACAGAGCCGGATGTGGGGCTTGAACTCACAGACCGTGAGATCATGACCTGAGCTGAAGTCGGCCGCTTAACCAACTGAGCCACCCAGGCGCCCCTGTGTGGCATCATTTTTAATAATTCAGGACGTGAATGTATTTTATCAAAGCCTCCCCAAATTAAATTTTATACTAAGTTACCTTATCTTTGCCCATTTATATACTTTCGGTGTAATATGCCTGAAAATAGAATTTCCTTTCAAGGATTTCACCATTTACAACCTTTGCCTAGATTGCCTTCTCCCCTCCCCCCACCCAAATAAGTAACATCTTGGAGCACAGGATCATCCAGTGTGTCACTTTAGGCAAAGCTCAAATTAGTATCTATATCTGAGTAGCTGAAGAGGATGGAGTTTAAGTTTCTCTCCCAAGTTATTCTCGTGGTCGGTTAACAGATAATGTGCAACCAAGACATTTAATTCTTGGGTTTTTTTAGATTTTGACTAAAGGCGAGGTTCAGGTATCAGATAAAGAGCGGCACACGCAGCTGGAGCAGATGTTCAGGGACATTGCAACTATCGTGGCCGACAAGTGTGTGAACCCCGAAACAAAGAGACCATACACCGTTATCCTTATAGAGAGAGCCATGAAGGACATCCACTACTCGGTCAAAACCAACAAGAGCACAAAACAGCAGGTGAGTGGTTTTTAACGTCAATAAGTATCCAAACGAAAATCCATTTTCTCTGAAGACAACCTTAAAAATGGTCCATCTGGAATAGTAAAACGGTTCTACCCGGAAGCAGTAAGGTAGGAGGTCTGGGGAGTGAGGGAGGGAGGAAGTGGTGGGGGTCATAGGGGAAAAGTAATGGGATTTTTTTAACCAAAGACAAATGTACTCCAGCTCTCACCTTCCTATCCAGATCAAACCTTTAAAGATAAAACTTGGATGTTTATCTCCTTTCAAACTCCATATTTGAGATTTTTTAAATTTTCATCTAATTCCTGTGACTCCAAGTCACCTTTCTACAGTGAACGATTCAGTGGCACATTCACGAAGTTTGCGCAGCCTTCCCTGCTACCTAATTTGAGAACGTTTCCATCACCTCCAGAAGAAACCCGTAGCCATTCGCACTGGCTCCTCATTCCCTCCTCCTCACAGCTGCTTGGCACACTTACTTTCTGTTTCTATGGACTTCCTATTCCGGACATTTCATAGAAATGGACTCTACGATGTACGGCCCTTTGAGGGTTCATACCTGTCGTGGCACGCATCAGGGGCTCATTCCTTTTTAGGAGTCAACGATCACCCACTGTGTGGAAATACTGTATTTTGCTGCTTCATCCACCTGTCGATGGACATTTGGGTTGTTTCTACTTTTTTGCTATCATGAATAATGCTGCCATGAAATGCATTACAAGTTTTTGTGTGGACGTGTTTCATTCCTCTGTACCCAGGAGTGGAATTGCTAGGTCGTATGGTAACTATCTTCAACCTTTTGCGGAACTGCCAGACCATTTTCCAAAACAGCGGAGGCATTTTACATTCCCACGGTCGGTTCAAGGGTTCCAGTTTCTCCACATCTTTGATGATGTTTGTTATTAGTCCACCTCTTTTATTAAAGCCATCCTGGGCGTACTGTTCTGGTTTTGGCTTGCATTCCCCTGATAACTAGTGATTTAAGCCTATTTTCATGTGCCGTTTACCTTTGGTCATCTTTGGAGAAATCACTATTTAGGTTCTTTGACCATTCTTCATTTGTTTCTTCATTATCAAGTCTTAAGAGTGCTGTATATATTCTGGATACTAGAACCTCATCAAAGGCGTGCTTTACTAATATTTTCTCCTGTTTCCTGGGTTGTCTTTTCACTTCCTCAGTGGTTTTTTTGAAACATGAAAGTGTAATCTTTAAGCCCGATTCATGGTTGCTTATGTCCTTTTCTATGGTTGCTTATGTCCTTTGTGTCCTATCTAAGAACAGTGACCACTTCAGCTGAGCGGGAACTGCTTTGTTTTGAACACCTTACCAAGTGATGCAGTAGAAGTAGCAAAGAAATTGCCAACGCTTTCATTTCCTCTTGCCAGGCTTTGGAGGTGATAAAGCAGCTGAAGGAGAAAATGAAGATCGAACGAGCTCACATGAGACTTCGGTTCCTTCTCCCGGTGAACGAAGGGAAGAAGCTGAAAGAGAAACTGAAGCCCCTGGTCAAGGTCATCGAGAGCGAGGACTACGGTCAGCAGCTAGAAATCGTAAGATGAAAATACTCCGGTTCTTTTGCTTCCGTGCCACCCGAATCATCTATTCTCTAGTCACAAATGTGTCACAGACGTTTAAAGGTGTGACCGATAAGACATTTCCAGAAACATCTAAATCTAGAATTAAGTAAAAACATCAAGGTCTGACTAGAACTAAATTATACTTAAGCACACTTGGGATTTGGAGGGAGGGGGAGTGTTTTCTGGTTAAATCCATGTCGGTTTAGACGAGAGAATATATTTTACAGCGAGTCTTCTCTTACAAGGAAATTGGATATAAGACTCCAAGTTAGGCAGCCTCGTTGCCCACAGAGCATTTTAAAGACACGGCAAAAGCACGGTGTCTTTGGGTCCCGACCCCACAGTGTCAGACCAGGCCGGAGATCGGTTGTCTGCAAACCCAGGCCCTGAGACTTGGCTTCAGCTTCGGCGTAAATGAGCTCTGGCCTGGCATTGTCGCGCGTTCCACCTACACGGGAAGCACCACCTCTGGCGTTCTGAAGTTCTCCGATCTTTTCAGAACTGCACGCATGATTTCTAAATAGGCCTTCGAGCTTCTTTTTCTCCCTCTGAGGTAGATAAAAAGAGGTGCTTTCACCAAACTGAAAATCCTCATGCTAAATTGTAGTACAAAAAGAACCACACTCTCCTACCCCAGCCACTTCACTTGACGGCCGAGGAGTCCAGAGATGTCCTCAGACAGGGAGGCCGATGCCTATTGCAGGGCTTGTATGCGCACTTAAAAGAGCGAGGCTGGGCTAGAACCCCGCCTGCTTCCCTGCGCGTTGTCTTTGCGCTTGCGCTGTAGGACGGTAGCAGTAGAGACATCTGGAAAGTGCTGTGGGTCTGAGAGGAAGCGAGGGCTGTGTTCATTCCATCGCACTTGCTGGTCTTGGGGCGGTGAGCAGCTGTGTTCCGTGTTCCAGGTGTGTCTGATTGACCCCGGCTGCTTCCGAGAGATCGATGAGCTCATAAAAAAGGAGACAAAAGGCAAAGGTTCGTTGGAAGTGCTCAACCTGAAGGACGTGGAAGAAGGGGACGAGAAGTTTGAATGACGCCCGCCAGGCTCCTCGGCTCTGAAACACTAAAGCGTTTTCTTTTCCCACGGTCCTCTTTCCTTTCTGTGGTCTGCCAAATACTTGCTCGGACTATTTGACGTTTCTCATGTTTGTGGTGATGTGTACACAAAAAGACTTTTCTGATAAGTATTACACTGTGGGATCCATGTAGTTTTAACGATAAAGCGGGGTTTTAGGCAAAAATGAAAAATCCAAGATACAGGGGGTAGAGTAGCGTTTTGCTGCGGTCTCATGCCTTGGCTCTTTCCAACGTGCACGTTATCTGAGGCAGCGCTTGGGGGTGAAGAGTTAAAGTTTGCACGTTATGATAAGATAAATGGAAGATAAGACGATGTGACAAATAAGGAGTATTTGCTGAAGGAAACATAATGTCTTAGTTCTACTTAATAGAACGTGTGGCCTGATACAAAGCTTGGATGATGACTTCCTGATTATGTGAAAAATAGATGTAGGACCAGTGTGCAGGGCTTAAGTAAGATCCACCGAACGTACGGCCATAACCTGGATTATTCTCGGTAAAGAATAAAGTTATTTGTTTCTAATCCTTCAAGTTTATAATATATATTAATATAGCTGAAATTATATGTTCTCAATAAAACCACTCTTTATTTTTATTAAACCATGGCTTGTGTTTCTAGGCAGCTTCCAGGCTCCCGTCTTTTCTCTGCCTGTTGTCTGGTAGGGTCGGAGAGTTCACAGCGGGATTAAATACGTCCTGTGAGGAGCGGGTGGAACAGGGCCTGTTCTGACGAACACCTGATGAATCTTAGAGATTTGGGATGGAATTGGATATAACTATTTTAGTACTTAAACACTTAAATGGACAACATGCAAGTTTTGTTTAATCTGCTTATCTTCAAAAGAGATACTCTAGATTATAAATTAGAGTTTCACTCAAAACTAACATACAAGGGCACCTGGGTGGCTCAGTCAGCTAAGCATCTGACTCTTGATCGCAGCTCAGGTCTTGATCTCAGGGTCGTGACTTTGAGCCCTGCATTGGGCTCTGTGCTGGGTATAAAGCCTACTTAAAACAAACAAATAAAAAACATACAGATCTATTTTATGGATAGAAGTTTTTAACTGGAGGAGTTTTTGACTTGAACAGGACCAGATGGGGTTTTATACGCATTCAGAATTCATTGCTAATAGAAGTTCTCAGAAACGGACCATTTTAAAATAACTCCAATCGAAATTACAAAGTCAAATCGTTTCTTACAGCGTTAGAAGTACTCCTGCGTGGTAACTTGGGAACACAACACTTTCTGTAATGCTGAAACTGAGTTACTGTTCTGATCCCAGTCCTTAAGACGGCCCTCACTGGTTCCAGTTGGTTGTTTCACGAAGACGATCTAAACTCAAAAGGCCCGAGAAAAAATTGAAGTGTTAATCAGGTTCACACTGACGCTTAGACAGTTGAAGCGGTGTTTCAGATTGGAAGTCCTGGTCGCCGGAAGTGTCCATTAGCTGCATCGTGAGCAGGAAAGTTAGAGCATTGGTGTAAGTCATTCTCATTCTCGTTAATGATTTCCTAAACGGCTGGAATCTCTAGAAACGTCACATGTAGGTCACGTGTGAGCCATGCTTCTGAACCTGTAAGAAATAAAAGATTTTTACCTTCTATGAATCTCATTCCTCAAAAGTGGTTAAAAAATTGTGGGTCCCGGTCATGCTCTCACTGGCCGGTGCTGTTACGGGTTGTTCCAAGGATTGAGCTGTCTCTTCTGCTTTGTCGGTGCAAGCCGTATTGTGTGGTGTTGGCCAGAATGGCAGTTCAGAATTAACCCTCTTCTGTTTACGGTTCTTTTCTGTGAAGCGTCACCTGTACCCAGACACAATTGCTCCAGCCCGTGGGACCTCACACCACTTTGAAACCCCCTCCTAGGGCGAAATGCTTAAATACCCTTCTGGCGCGCCAGACAGCGAGCTCCCCGAGGGCAGGGTGAGCCTTTGCACATTGAACCCAGTAGGTGTGGGATAGGTGTCCAGGGTAATACATGCCGTCTCAGCGAGGGCTGTCAGAAGCGAGGGTGGGCGATGACAAATTTGTCCACTAGTGACTATTTCAAGTCCATCTTTAAAGCTAGACTAGGTGTCAAGCCTTCGAGCTAAAGCTTCCCACCCTTCAAATTGATGCCTGATTTGTGCCACCGGGTGGCTTCTGATCTGCACAGACCCCCTCGGCCTGAGGGCGTTCGTCTCTGCCTGCAACCAGCCTCTTGCATGTATTCGTCCCGGGCTGTCCTACACCCCTCCTATCCGATGGGCTGTGGTGGGGGGACTGGGTAACGCTCGTAAGCAGTAGCCACACATGATCTTTCCTGCCCACGTCAGGAGGGCCCTACAACTTTGGTAGTAATGAGGCTCCTTATTATCTTTATGAGGTTTCGGTTTTTGTTGGTTTGTCTTATCAATCTGCTCTTACTGAAGTTCCAGTACTGATTACTGGAAGACATTTTTCTGCTGCTGCATCACGGAGATCGTTGTGCATACATTTTTTTTAACGTTTATTTATTTTTGAGAGACAGAGAGACAGAGAATGAGCAGGGGAAGGGCAGAGAGAGAGGGAGACACAGAATCTGAAGCAGGCTCCAGGCTCCGAGCCATCAGCACAGAGCCCGACACAGGGCTCGAACTCATAGACTGTGAGATCATGACCTGAGCCGAAGTCGGCCGCCCAACCGACTGAGCCACCCAGGCGCCCCTGCATACATATTTTGCCCCTGGCGGTGTTTCACGCTGCAGGGACAAGGGCCGTGGTGTTCCTCTCCACATGTGTACATCCGTGATGATACCTGCAAAATTAACGAGTCTACATGGAATTTCAGGGCCACAATTCTTTGACAAAGGAAGCAAGAATAGGCAATGGGAAAAAGACGGGTCCCTTCAACAAACGGTGCTGGGGAAACTGGACAGCTCCACGCGAAACAATGAGACCCAAACGGATTAGAGACCTAGACACAAGACCTGAAACCATAATCCTGGAAGAGAGCACAGGCGTCCTTCTCGACATGTCTCTGAGGCAAGGAAACCCAAAGCAAAAAACGAACTATTAGATAAAGATAAAAGCTTCTGCACAGGAAAGGAAACAACAAAACTAAAAGACAACATAATGAGAGAGTATATTTGCCAATGACACACCCGATAAAAGGTTAGTATCCAAAACATATAAAGAACTGATGCAACTCAACACCCCAAAAACAAATATTCAGTTTAGTAATGAGCAGAAGATAGGAACACACCTTCTTCCAAGTTCTATTCTGTTCTGGAAACAGAGCAAGCCAAGTTCCCTCCCTGTTTGAACAGATGTGGACGGACGTCGGCCAGAGGTGACTCAGCTTGAGCCTCTGTCCTCCCTGATAAATTATGCCCATAGCAGAGGGTAGACAGATGTGAGGACCAGACATGAGCAAGATACCTGCCGGGATTACACTGGGAAACCAGGCCTCGGTTCTAGCAATCACCCCATCGCTCTTGCAGGATGAGGCTCCCAGGAGGACGGGAGCTTAACATGGGAAGTGCCTGATAATTTAATGGGATGATTCCCTGAATGTCTCCTCAAATCATGCATCCGTCTCCTGTTTCCTCGTAGGCTATGAAAAGCTAATTCTATTGTGTTAGGGTTTGAAACTATTAGCAGCACTTTAATTTAATCTAAGCTTGTAAATACCTACACAAGGGAGGCCGTTAATATTATTGGTTCTCTTACAACGAAGAGTGAGTCAGGGGCTTTCTTAGCTTTTTATAGATGGAAAACTCAGAAAGCCAAAGAAAAAATTTCATCCCCGTTTGCCACAGAAGAGCATCCCACTAGGCTGCCACATGTGGTTGCACAGGTTGAGCACTGAGCAATTCCCAGGGTGGTGTCCTATTACCTCCTTTTGTCCTGCAGTGGCCCTGGCTACAAGATGGCTCTTCATGACAACAGAAAGTATTTTCTTTTCTTTTTTTAAAATGTTAATTGATTTTTTAAAATGTTTGTTTATTTGAGAGAGAGAGAGAGAGAGAAAGAGAGAGAGAGATTGAGGGAAAGGGGCAGAGAGAGGGGGAGACAGAGGATCCAAAGCGGGCTCATCGCTGACAGCAGAGAACCCAATGCGGGGCTCAAACTCACAAGCCGTGAGATCACGACCTGCGTCGAAGCCAACTCAGCCACCCAGGCACCCCTAGGGGGCATTTTCTCACACCGAATTTTTCATTCAAATATTTTGTGTCTAAAGTAAGAAAGCGAAAACACGTCCCAGTTTATGTAGGTAAAGAGCTTTTTTTTTTTTTTTTTTTGAAAGAGAGAGAGCGTGGGTGGGGTGAGGGGCAGAGAGAGAGGACAGAACCTGAGGCAGGCTCCATGCTCTGCTCGCGCAGAGACTGACTTGGGGCTCAGTCCCGTGAAGCGTGAGATCATGGCCTGAGCTGCAAACAAGTGTCAGACGCTTAACCGACAGAGTCGCCCAGGTGACTTTAGGCAAAGAGCTTTTCATTACAGTTTTCTAATATGATGTAAAAGCAGCATGTTTTAGAGAAGGACTCCAATCTAAACAGCTAAATACATGGAAAGAAATAATGAAAAAAGTGCATTTTCTGCATTGGGAAGTTCATCCCCTACAATAATGTGAGACATTATACTAGCGGCTTTGTTCATGACTTTGGCTTTTCCAGTTAAGCAGTCCCAAGGACAGTAGCATTAGAGTCTCTTGGGAACTTGTTAAAAATGCATGTTCTTGGGGCGCCTGGGTGGCTCAGTCGGTTAAGTGTCCGACTTTGGCTCAGGTCACGATCTCAAGTTCGAGGGTTCCAGCCCCGTGTCTGGTCCTGTGCGGAGCCTGGAGCCTGCTTCGGATTCTGTGTCTTCCTCTCTGCCTCTCCCCCACTCTCGCTGAAGGAAGATTTTAAGCTAAGACCTAGAATTTGGATAGTTCAAAGCTGGGAGGAAGGTGCAGGGATGCCAAGAGACCAAACGCACGTGAAGGAAAGACTTTTATCCAGAAAGCTTTCCGCAACAATTTTTCTAGAAGTCTGATAACTTCAGGGGGAGGCTAAAGAAATGAAAAAGAAAGGACCAAACAGATTTGTTTGAAAGCATCATAGGAATAGAACAAGCCCAGAGTCTGGAATAAATTCAGATAAATGAGAATTTAAATCTTACTAGTTGCATGGACTTGGTATACAGCAGGCGCCTTTTTTGTGTTTGTCGGTCCCACGATCCTCGCACTGCTTGTCTAGAATCCAATGCTCAGTCTTTCTGGAGTGCGGGAGCACCTGGTTCTGGGGGTCCCAAAAGATCTCAAATGGACCGGCTTCAGTCACTTGCAGCGAGAAAGGCAGCTGTGAAACAGGAAAGAGATGTATTTCAGTGAGGCCGACACCAGGAAGACAGCGGATTAGCGTCTCAAAGACTGTCTCGAAAGTGCCGAAAACAACCTTCCAGGTCTATACAAGGCAAATGTGGGACAAAGGTCGGTGGGTACCTGCAGGGGGAGGGGGGAAGGGGGGGCAGCGAAGCTCCGGTTGATCACTGTCCTGGGGTCAGTCACAGGCAGGGGCTTGCTGACTCGGGCCCGTCTTTACTGCTTGAGCCAGTGGTTTCGGTGCGCATTGGGGGATGTTTTCCCTGCCGGCCCCTTTGCCTGAGTTCAGAAATAAGCTGGAAAAGAACTTAATCAATTAGAAAGTTTGAGGCCAAATTGGAGGTGGTTGGAATCGTCTTTCACCTCCGCACTTGGAGAAACTCTTACAACCACATGCGTGTACTTGGCTGCGGGCCCTACTAAGAAGATACAGGTGTCCCTGTAAAGAGTTTGGAGCCGGAACCAAGCAACAATCAGAGTCAGCAGGTGGCTGGCCCTATAGCACGTGACTTCAGGAGCTGTGGGACAGCCGTTATTGTCTACAAGGTTAAAGAAGCCCAGAGAAGGAAACCACTCTGAAGCCAGCGAGAAGGACGAATCAGGGGTGTGTTCGCTGGGCTCCCAGCCCTTTCCTGATCCAAGTTCAACACCTTCCTGAGTCTAGAGGCAAGCCTGACTGTCAGTTCAGCAAAACATCCCTGGATCCTCCCTGCCCTGCCCTTGTTCCCCCCTTAGCAAAAGTGAGCTCAAGTCGGTTTCTGTGACTCACAACCAGGAAGACTTTGCTAAGACATGTGAGCAATTTATCTAATGTCACTAACCCTCAATGTCTATGTTTGTGCCAGGAGGGCTCATGACACCTACCTCATCGGTTGGTGGTGGTCTAAGTGAGATAATATACATAAAATACTTAGAACAACATCTAGAACACAGTGGGCTCGATGAAGTTGCCCCTGGGAGTCTTTAGAATGAGCTCTGTCTGCCCCTCCCCCACTCATGCTCTGTCTCTCTGTCTCTCTCTCTCTCTCTCTCTCTCTCAACAATAAACAAACATTCAAAAATTTCAAAACAAATCAATAGACATGCCAGACTCTGAAGACAGAGTGGCAAGCAAGACACACCCTTTGCGCTCAAGGAGCCCAAGGTAATAAGGAGATACATCTAAAAGTACATCATTATATTGCAGTGGGAGAGAGGCAGATTTTGCTTGACTCTGGGCTCCAGTCTGTCCCATTGACTCTTAAAAAACACCGAGAAATCGTATGTGCCTACTTCTTTCTCCCTGTAGAAGGTATCGTGGACGCCACTCCACGCAAAAGATTTGTTTGGAGAAAATAACAACAACGGCAACAACCATGGATGCTAAAAATGTGAATTCCATTTGCGTCTGCACCGAGGAAAAGATCTATGCGGTTTGTAGTTTCCTGGCAGATGTTAACATACAATTGCTATTGAGATACAGAGGCAGAGAAGAAAACTTTTAGGGAGATTTCTGATTTTACTTCCAGGCAAAGAATAGAGATGGATTTTCTCTCCATTTTCTTTATGCATCTATTTCCCTAATAAAGCACGAAAGAATGGGAAAGACAGTGGGAGCCGATGCTGAGGTTTCTAGAATCATCCCTGTCTAGACCCGCCCCAGCATCCTTCGGAAGCTGCGTAACCAGAACAAAACGGGGTCTGAGGCACAGAGCCCGCCGGTTGGCCCCAGGTTCCCTGGAGCTGCCGGGCCCACCTAACAGACGCAGGGGTGCCGGGGCCTCAGCCGCGTGCTTAGGCCAGGGGCGCTCTCTCTGACCAGACTGGTCCCAGCTGAGTCCAAACATCCAAACTTGGCACAGCTTCAAAGAAAAACAGTTCCCACAGGGAACAGTTCCGCAAGTTCAACTTGACTGACGCGTGCCCTCGTCCGTAACGAAAGCTTCGGGGTCGTCTTGAGAAACCATGGCTCAGACTCTCTCCGTCAAACGCTGGGGCCGCCGGACCAGCAGCGAGAACCACCCCGATGAGCAGGAACCATCTCCACTGGGAAAGCAGCACCCGGTGCTGGGGTTCCAGCCCATCCACACCCTCCGTCCGGGCCGCTCCACCTGGAGGGAGGTGGGCGTGCAGACGGGACGGGGTCCTGGGGTCGGAAGTCAGGGGCCCGCGCTGTCTCTGCCGACCTCCAGCCTCGGCCTGTCCCTTCCCGCGGAGGTTGCTCAGTGGCCCCCTGCTGGTCGGATGGCACCTAGAACCTTCCAGACCAGCTCCCGGGGCCTGCGAGCACAAGCGGCAGTTTCACGAAAGCCCTTGGTACTTGGCAGGTGACGATAATAGCCTATGAGCCCTTTTAGCCTCTGCAGCACTGTCCCCACGGAGCACACAGACAATGACCTCCACTCAGCACAAACCGTGTGGGAACGACCCGGCGCTGAGATACCTTCCATTCCCAGACCTTCCTCGAATCCGTGGGACGAGCAGACACTGAGAGTCCCTGGAGAGGCCCCCTGAGGTCCGCACTTAAGGCTTAACACCCACTTTTTTTCCTGATCAGTCCTCATTCTCAGTCCCAGCGTTAGAAGACTCGTGGTGACTGGGAAAAGGAAACCGAGTATCACAGAAAAGGACACAGACATCTCAGCCTTACGTGAGAAAAAAAGGAAGCGGCATCCTAGAGAAACGGGCTGCCCGGAGGGAGCCACGTCTTCCCAGGGCAGAGGACACCCCGTGAGCCCAGACACTGGAAGACAGAGAGCCCCGCGCAGACAGGCACTCAAGAAAGAAAAAGACCACGTTTTGATTTTGCACGCCCCCCCTTAACCAAAGCTTACCAAATATCCCCAGGAAACAGCCTAGATCCTTAGACCTGGAAGCTTGATGGAAACGCTACTATCTTTTCCCCATGAAAGAATTCATAAAAGCATTTCCTCAGCAGCCCCTCCAGCCCTGGAAGGAGGAAGTCAGGTGCCCCTGGAAACTCCGTGGCACCCCTCAACTCAGCAATGAGACTGAATTAAGAAGAAACACACTCCCGGTGAGGGCGGATGAAGAGACGCCAGACATTTCCACGTCTTGTGCAGTTTTCGGATATTCTTCTTGGCTTCCTCCCTGTACAACAAGTCATTTGGCTGTTCCAGGATGCCTCGGCTCTATTCTCCATAGTTGGGTTGTAAAACCATCATTTTTCCGTTGGTAATATTGCTGAGACAACATGATTTTTGCTGGTGCCTGTTTTGTACTTTGTATTAATGTCCTAGATATAGTATTTTTATGTCCACGAAGTTTGTGGGAATAGTTTTATATTTTAGATACAGCGGGTCATCTACGGAAAAGGGGGGATAGGGAAGCAATGGCTGCCATAGCCTCAGCCACGCCCTGGAAGCCTGTCTGTTTTTTATAGTGTTTAATGACTGTGAAGTACTTCCGTGAACGATCCCCCCAGCAGTCCTAGGGCTATTTGTTGACCTCAGGGCTACGCAGGAGGTAGGCACAGCCCTTTAAAGAGTTAATGAACTTCTGTATTTTTTAAAGATTTTTGTTTGTTTTGTTTCTGTGTTGTTTTTTTTATTTGAGAGAGAGAATCCTCAGCGGGCTCCATGCCCAGCGCAGAGCCCGACGTGCGGCTCGATCCCACGACTGCGAGATCGTGACCTGAGCCGAAATCAAGAGTTAGGCATTCAACTGACTGAGTCGCTCAGGCGCCCCAAGAAGTACATTTTAAAGAATGACCGAACACACACACATACATGAAAGTAAAACAGAAGTTTCATGAACTAGTACTTAGCCTTACTACAGAGATACACTCTCATCTTTTCTGTCCTTTTCAATATTTTTGTTCTAAGCGCTCCCCTTTAAATAGATTTTATTACCCACGGATACCTCCCCTCATCACAGTTTGACAAGCTCTGTCTCAGAGGAGAGTTTCTCACACATCAACTGTGCACAGAAAACAACCTTCATTAGAGTGTTTGCTGAAACCACAGATTTCTAGGGGCGCCTGGGTGGCTCAGTCAGTTAACCGACTTCGGTTCAGGTCATGATCTCACGGTTGTTGAGTCCAAGCCTCATATCAGGCTCTGTGCTGTCAGCACAGAGCCCACTTCGGATCCTCAGTCCACCTCTTTCTCTGCCCCTCCCTTGCTCTCTCTCTCTCTTTCTCAAAAATAAACAAAACAAGAACAACAACAAAAACCCCAACTCTCTAGTCCCCATCTACAGAGATTCAAGCTCCATAGGTTAGGGAGGGCTAAGAATTAAATTTTTTTTAACAATTTTTTAAAGTTTATTTCTTTTGAGAGAGAGAGCAAGAGAGCATAAGTGGGGTAGGAGCGGAGAGAGAGGGAGAGAGAATTCCAAGCCTCTGCGCTGTCAGCTCAGAGCCTATGACGGAGCTTAAACTCACCAACGTGAGATCACGACCTGAGCTGAAATCAAGAGTCGGGCACTTAACCGAGGCGTCGCAAGGACTGAATTTTTAATAAATGCCCTGGATAACCATGCGGCAGGTACCCTACTTTGAGAAACACTGTACCCGAGTCCTCGGGAAATTCAGCTATTCACAACTCGCTGGGGTCCACAGCCTGGCCCCACTTCTCTGGACAAGACTCACATAGTGACTTCGCTCCCCTGTGACATTCGCTGCTGACCTCTCCGTCAGATGAGAACACGCGAGGCCCGCCTCTCCTGAACAGGAACAGTCTCCCCGAACAGCATACGACTTCCTGGTCTCACCTTTGATGGACGGCAGAAGAGGCCAATGAAACCAAGCCTGCAGGAGAACAACACCTTTCTTCACTGAGGATCTGTTTCTTATCCTGAGACATGAAATAATGCCCAGATGGGCCCCAGGATACGAGAAAAGCATCTGTACCCAAATAATCGACGCCTCGGGGTCAGGGCCCAGTACAGAAGCACAACAAACCTCTTTACTCTTCCAATTTTGAAACTTCCATTTTGAACCTGTTGTTTCAGTGTTAGAGATGAAGAGAGAGCCAGGGAGAGAGGTATCAGGAAAACACAGAAATGGTCGAGAGAAAGAATAGTTAGAAAATCGTTAGAAAAAGAGCACAGAAGCTGACAGATGGAAACAGATACCTAAGTATAATCGTAACATGTGGTGACATCTCTTTGCCTAAAACGCTCTTCTTTTACTAAATTTAATAGCATAACAGCCCCAAATCAGAAGAGCCTCCCATTTTGCAAGAATGCACCTATTTTAAGTCTTTACTTACGGCAGGCAACATCCGGGTATTGTAAGAAAGGGAAAGACGCTGGGGCACCTGGGTGGTTCAGTCAACCACCTTCAACTCAGGTCATGAGCTCATGGTTCTTGAGTTCGAGCCCCACATTGAGCGCTTTGCTGTCAACACAAGCCCACTTCAGACCCTCTGTCACCCTCTCTCTAGGTCTTTCCCCTGCTTACGTGCGCTCTCCCCCTCAAAAACAAATAAACATGAAAAAAAAAAAGAAAAAGAAAAGCAAAGACACCATTTTCCTGACATGCACATCAAGGAATAACATTACCGTTCTCTATTTCAGGCATTAAACCCACAGGCAGTTACTGAGCACTTGTGACATGCCACCAGCAGACACTGGGTAAGTCGCATCCATTTGCTCCTCCAAGAGTCCCTCTGGGCCATCGACGCTAGGCCACTGGAAATACAGAGATGATTGAGATATGGTCCCTGCATCAATAGAACTTACAATCTGTAACTGGGTACTTTTATCTTTTTTTTTTAAAGTTTTTTAATTTATTTTGAGAGAGAGAGAGTGTGTGTATGAGTGGGTCAGAGGCAGAGAGAGAGGGAGAGACAGAGTCCCAAGGAGGCTTCATGCTGCCAGCAGGGGGCCCAGTATGGGGCTTGAACCCACCAACTGTGAGATCATGACCTGAACCAAGATCACGAGTCGGACACTTAACTGACTGAGCCGCCCAGGCCCCCCTGTAACTGGGGGTTTTAAAGTTAAGAGACCTGACGGTTACAACACTAGAAGCCTAGAAGGTTACAAGAACCCAGGAAGAGAGGAAGAAAGCCAGGGAATGCACAGTTAGGGTTAGAGGAGTCAGCAAGTGTGCAAGAAGAGAGATGTAGGGGGCAAGGGGGCGGCCAGGACAGCAAAGATCTCATGCAGCTGGAACCCCAGCTGTGTTCGTAGGTCGGAGAGAGGACCGGGGAAGCGGGACTGACCACACTCGTCCTCTGGGGCCACTCCAAGGAGTATAGCCTTGATCCTAGACAAGATGGGCAGTCACTGAGGATGTAGAAGCAGGGAGGTGACATATTGGACACCACGCGGAGGGACAAATTGGGGACTGAAACTGAATTCAGAAAAGAGTTTTTGCTTCTGATGCAGCCCAGTGTTGAAGAGAGGACCATACTTCCCTATTCAGTGGTGACACATCGGACCAGGGAATTCTTGACACCCTTTCTTCCAAGAGCCCTTCCCTAGGCTGGGGGAAATAGTCCAACCCCAAATGTGTGTTTATTGGGCAGTTGGGGAGGGAGAATTTCAAGGACCATGAAACACTGAATTGTCCAGGATTTGGTGCCTCAGGTCTCCCCATGAAGGAGCTGGTCTGCCCAACCTTCCTGGTTATGAAACTGGGTTCCTGTGGCTTCGAACATCGTGGACATGAGAGAGATTCTCCCGCCTGCATCTTGAGTCTGATGGCTCTTCGAGGCCCCCGTGGGGCCTTGGACATCTCCACTTAGATGTGCCCCTATGTCCCTCATCTTCCTTTCCCCTCCCTCCTGTCTTCCTCTCCTGTGTTTCTCATCAACCACCCAGCAGTCCAAGTCAGAGACTCTCTCTCTATATATATATACATATATATGTATGTATCCCCTCATGAATATAGACGCAAAAATTCTCAATACAATACTGGCTAACTGAATCCAGTGGTATATAGAATAGTTATAAAACATGACTAAATGGGATTTATCCCAAGAATGCAAGATTAGTTTGATACACAAAAATCAATTTAGGGGCGCCTGGGTGGCTCAGTCGGTTAAGCATCCAGCTCTTGGTTGCAGCTCGGGTCACGATATCACGGTTTGTAAGTTTTAGCACTGACAGCACAGGGCCTGCTTGGGCTTCTCTGTCTCTCTCTCTCTGCCCCTCCCTTGCTCGCTCTCTTTCTCTCTCTCAAAGTAAATCAATAAACATCTTTAAAAATAATAAAAAATTTAAAAAATCTTTAAAGGTAAAAACATCAGTATGTAAAATGCCATATTAATTTTTTAAATGGAGGTGGGGCAGATGGTGGAGGGGATAGAAGATCATCTCAATTGACACAGAAAAGTCATGTGACAAAATCCAACACCCTTTCATGATAAAAACATTCAATAAACTAAAGGAAGAGAATTTCCCCAATCTGATAAAAGGCATCTATAAGAGCCCACAGTTAACGTCATACTTAATAGTGAAAGGCTGAAAGCTTTCCTCTTAAGGTTAGGAATAAAATAAGGATGCCTGCTTTTATCTTCTATTCAACTATATTATTCACTTCAATTTTACTGTACTGGAGGTTCTAGCAAGGGCAATTAGATGAGAAGAGATAAGTCAGTAAAAGGCATCCAGATTAGAAAGAAAGTGAAACCACTTCCAGATGACGTGATCTTACAAAACAGAAAACCCTAATGAGTCTACAAAAACCTATTAGAGCTAATAAACGAGCTCAGCAAAATTGTAGGCTATTAGATAAATATAAAAAATTCAGTTGCATTTTTATACACTAGCAATGAACAGTCTTAAAATGGAGAAAGCAATCCCTTTTTATGATTGTGTCAAAAATGACATAACTCTTTGGTTAATTTGTATCTAAGCACTTTAAGACTTCTGCACTGAAGACTTGAATCGTTAAAAGTAATTAAAGTTCTAAAGAAATCGAAAGACATACCATGTTTATGGATTGCAAGACTTAATATTGTTAAGATGGCAATACTCCATAAGATGTCTACAGATCCAATAAAACCCTAATCAAAATTTTAACGGAACTTCGAGACATAGAAAAGTCAACACAATCTTGAAAAAGAAAGGTAAAGTTGGAGGGGTCACACCTCCCAATGTCAAAACTTACTACATAGCTGTAGATGAAAGAAATTGAATTAAGAATCTAGAAATAAATCCATGTATTGATTTTGACAAGATTGCCAAGGCATTCAATGGAGAAAGAAAGCCTTTTCAACAAAGAAAGGTATTGGGACAACTGGATATCCATGTACAAAAGAATGAATCTAATCCTCTGAACTCAAATCATATCACAGACATATATAAAAGCAAAAAATTTACATACAACGGACTCAAGTGCCTATTGCCACCTTAATGGATAAGGAAATTGTGGCATATACATAAAATGGGATATTTTTCTCCGTTAAAAAGACGGAAATACGCTACAATATGGGTGAACCTTGAGGACATTATGTTAAGTGGAATAAGCCAGTCCCAAAAGACCAATATTATATGGGTCTGTTTATAGACAATCATTATAATAATCAAAACCATAGAGACAGAAAGTAGAATCATGGTTGCTGAGGGCTTGAGGGTGTGGGGAATGGGGAATTATTGGCTAATGGGTACAGAGTTTCAGTACGAGAAGATGAAAAGTGTTCTGGAAAAGATGGATGGCCGTGATGGTTGCCCAGCAAGATGAAGGTACCTGTATACCCCAAAATGGGTAAGATGGAAAATTCTGTGTTATGTGTATTTTAACACAATAAAAATAATTGGGGGGGGGGGGAAGTTGTGTGATATGAACACAAGGATAGACAAAGAGATCAATGGAACAGAATGGAGTTTATGACCAAGGCGACCCTGCATTTCAGTGAGGAAGCTCGGTCTATTCTACAAGTGGTTTTGCATTGTTAACACCTGACTCCTAGCTCATACACAAAACAGTTCCAGATAGATCGCATGTCTAAATGTGGAATGCAAAATAAAGTTTCCAGAAGGAAATCTATAAGAATATCTTCTTGGGTTTGGTTTAGCAAAAGATTCCTTAAACAGGATACAAAAACTGCAATCATTAAAGAAACAATTGATCTATTAAACTGCATGAATATTATAATATTATTCTTATCAAACCACACCATTCAGGGAGTGAAGAGACAAGTCACAAAGTGGGAGAAGATATTTGCAATACATTATCTGATAAATGACTCATATCTCAAATATACAGAGAAGTCAATGAGATAAATATTGACAATGCAATTTTAAAATATGCAAAATATTAAAACAAGCCCTTCAAAACAGGAAATATTCAGATGACCAATAAACACAGCAACGAGAGTGGCTAAAATACAAAAAGACAGTGTTATTATTTTTTTAATCTTTTTGCTCATTTTTTTAAAAATTTTTTTTTAATTTTTGAGGGAGAGAGAGAGAGCAGGAGAGGGACAGAGAGAGGGGGAGACAGGCTCTCTGTGCTGAGAGTAGAGAGCCTGATGTGGGGCTTGAACTCACAAACCATGAGATCATGACCTGAGTTGAAGTCAGATGCTTAACCCACTGAGCGACCCAGGTGCCCCTTTAATCTTTTTTTTAAGAAACTCTATGCCCCATGTGGGGCTTGAACTCAGTAGGACATGCAACTCTTGATCTCAGGGTAGTGAAAGACATGTTTTCGTATGTTCAACAACATATATATACGGTAACATTCATAGAAATCTCCTGAATGCCCGGCAACGGGAGAACAGGTAAGTGTGGTCGACTCACATAAAGGAAGACTACGCAGTAATGGAAAAGAAGGAACTACTGTTACATGCGACCCTATCTACAAATCACCCAAAGGTGATGTGGAGCAGTCAAAGCCCGCCATGAAAGAATATATTCTTTGTGATCCATTAAAATTAGCTTTTAGAAGTCAGTTACCGTACTGTAGTTACCTTTAGGAGGATGGTGATGACCGGAAGGAGGCCCGGGGAAGGCCCCTGGGGAGCGCCATTACTGTTCTGCTCCTTGGTCTGAGTGCTCATTACATTGGTGTAGTCATTTAGCAAAGCTCCAGCAAGACGGGTCTTGCGATACGTGATACTTTGGTAAGTGGCTTACTTTCTTTTCAGGGCTCACGGACCCTCAGGAAGGATCACCAGGCTGGCAGGCTACACGGCTAGTGAGAACACTCCGCAGACCGGCCTCGCGGAGACCCGCGAGACCACTCCAGCTCTGACACCGCGCGTACCGGAGCCGGAGGTCCCAGCTCCCCACGGCCGCCCCTTCCCCAGAAGGGATTTGCCAGACCCAGCTCCTTCTCATCACGGGCCTGACCGGTAGGACAGCTGGCTGCGCCCGGCTGGTGGAACTGGGTCATGTGCCCCTGGCTCAGGCAGCTCGGGCCGGGGTCACAAAGAACCACAGACGCGTAGCGGCTTAACCAGACACCTCTTCTCTCACGGGAGGCTAGCTGTCCAAATTCAGAGTGCCGGCACTGTCGCGTTCTAGTGAGGCCTGTGTTCCTGCCGTGTAGGTCATCTTGCTGGCTCCTCACATGACCTCATCTTTGTGTGTGCTTGAGACGGGGAAAGGCAGGGCAGGGGAGAGAGAGAGAGAGTTGGTCCTCTTGTAAGGACACCAATCCTATCATGTCAGGGCCCCCGACCCTTTGACCTCAATTAACCTCAATTACCTCCTTAATAGGCTCTGTCTCCAAATACAGTCACCTGGGCAGGGAGGCCTTCCGCATGACGTTGACGGTAGGGGGAAGACACAATCCAATCCCTAGCAGCCTCGTGAAGCATTTTCAGCCACTGTACCCAGAGGCCAGCCGGCCTCCTAAGGTGAGGCGTCCCCCAGAGAAGGAAGTTCACGTGTTGGGAAAGGGTCCCCAGCGTCCCTCTCACTTTTCCTTTCCTCCAGGACTCCCACGCCCCCAGCCCATCCCCCGGGGCTACTCTACGCCCCCCACCTCCCACCCCGTGAGCATCTTTTGCGGGCTTCCGCTTCCTCATCTCTTCCTGGGAACCTTCGGGCCCGGAATATCCTTCTCACCAAGGTCGGGAAGGAGGGGCAACTGGGGGCGGAAGCAGCCGAGGCCGCGGCTCGTAGCCGCTGTGCGCAGCCGCGGGGCCCGGGCTCCGAGCCGCTGTGCGCAGCCTCTAGATCCGAGGCGGGTGCAGGTGTTCGAGGGGCCCCAGACCGAGGAGGAGGCGAGGATCCGTGAGGCGCGAGCTCGGGAACCCGGGGAGCCCGACCTTGGGGATCAGGGAGCGGCTAGCCCCGCCATCTCCTCGGGGTCCCCGGCGTGGCCTGCCGCAGGCCTCCTGGACCCGCGGCAGGCGTCCCCCCCCCTCAGTAAACCAGACGCTGGGACCGGCCGAGGGCTGGAGCCAGTCCGCAGCCCAGTCTCTGATGGGTCGGCCTCCGTCAACTTAACCTCGTGGCAGGCAGCGACCCTGTTCACGTCTCAAGCAACTGTAGTGCTGCCAGGGGTGGGGTGGGGGGAGCCACAGGATTCGAGAGAGGAGGAAGACCCAGCTCTGGAGCAGACAGGGCCTCCATACTAGGAACTGCTCAACAGCCCCGCCCCGGAGCTCCTTCCGGAGAGGCTTTGGAAGCTTCTCCACCCTGTGTCACTGCCCTTGAGATGCATGGTCCCACTGCACGCATACGGACCAGCGACACAGATCACAAGCCTGGCCCCTGGCAGCTCGGGGAGGGGAGAGGAAGTGTCCAGTGGAGGGGCCATCACGGAGGCTGTGGCGAAAGGCAGGTGGCCTGGGTTTGACATCCCAACAAGACAGCACCCACACAATGGCAGAGAGGCAATGACAGCGCGGAGTAACGGGCGGTCATCCCGAGAGGCCTGCGTGTCCTCAGCGTGACAAATCCTGGTTCTGCTCAGAGCAAGCACCAGAATGTGCAGAGAGGCTTGGGGTCTTGGCCCAAAGGACCAGGATTCAGTTGGGGGAGGGGTGCCGTGTGCAGGATGAATCATCCGAGTAGGGGTCATTCTCAGCTCAGAAGGTCTCAGGGTTCTTTTAACTTGTGGGGTCCTAGGGAGTCAGGCTCCAGGGTTTGGCATGGACAGCGGGCGGTGTCGCTAGGAGCCAGAAGGCAAGGCAAAGCCAGGGGGCCCTCCGGCTCAGCAAGGCCCCGGGACTGTACGTTACACCCGTTCTCCAGCAAGTCCGAGCGTGTCTCAAACAGCTTGAAGGACCTTGGCGCCGGGAAGGAGCAAGCTCAGAAGCCCCGGGGGCTGTGGGAACAGCCTGTGAATTCAGAAGAGGCGAGGTGGGTGGGCCATCTGGTCGTCTCCACAGACATTTGAGAAGGTGCTGTCGTCATTCGAGAAGTTTTCCTAATAAAAACTTTTAAAGCTGGGAATAAAGTGACACTTTCTTACCAGGATCATTCCACAGCGTCCTATAGCAACAAGTCTTTGTGTACCTTTCACAAAACCGAGAAGGGCCCTGCCCTCATGGAGAGGAGACAGGAAATAAACAAGCGTGGTGGTTTTGAAACAGGGCCTACCTTCCTTGGCCCTCCTCCCAGGGAGAGGAGAGTGATTCCCCTTCCTCTTGAACCGGGACAGGCCTGTGACTGTGTCACCAGTGGAGAATGACGGCAAACTCCTCTCCAGGACACACCCATAAACGCTCTCAGAGGCTCGCACCAGCTGCAAAGGCCACACTGAGGTGCTCCACTCAGTCTCAGGTGCCAGACAGGTGATCGTAGCCCCCGGCCCTCGGAGTCACCCCCAGCGGAGCCCCAGACGTGGTGGAGCAGAGACAGTTCATATGCCTGCTGCGCCTTGTGCGAATTCCTGACCCACGGGATCCGTGAGCACGATACAATGGTTGTTGTCTCAGTGAGTTTGGGATGGCTTGTTACACGGCAAAATCTAACCAGAACAAGTAAGTGTCAAATGCCGTATCTGTGTTATGTAATGTGATTGTTATACAGAAAAGCAAAGCAGGGGAGGGGCAGTGCTAAGGGAGGGGTGGCAGTAAGGGAAATGAAGAACCTGCTAAGGAGAGAAACGCGAGCTAGAATGGGGGACAGAGAGGTGGCACAGAGGACTGCGGGGTCTGCCTGTAACGTGGAAACCCGCCGCCCCGTGGGCGTCAGGCCCCAGGTTCTCGGGTG
Organism: Paradoxurus hermaphroditus; assembly: GCA_004024585.1. Taxonomy (NCBI): domain Eukaryota; kingdom Metazoa; phylum Chordata; class Mammalia; order Carnivora; family Viverridae; genus Paradoxurus; species Paradoxurus hermaphroditus. The sequence continues at coordinate 24,935 of PITB01018324.1, forward strand.
GCCCCGTCTCACAAGCTTTAGTGCAGAGAGCAATGTTCAAGCCAGCTGCTGCTTCTGGGAGCTCCGTTTTGTTTTTAATACTGTCTTTCCTAAGAGAAACTCTCTTAACTCTCTTAATCCTGGAGAGTTTAAGGAGTTTATATGCATACCTTTAATCAAAGACAAGTTTACGTAAATTTCTTAATATACTCTTTTTTGCCCTTGGTATTAACTTTGAAAGGTACGAAAGTTCCAGAGCAAAAAGTCTAACCTCCCACTCCTGGCCCCAACCCACTCAATGACCCTCCCGTGATGGAACTCTCTTGCCTGTTTTTTGGAGGGTCTTTCCAGAAATGGTGTCAGCATTTACAACCAAACGACACCAAGCTACAACCTACCATTCTGCACCTTGCTTTTCTCACTCAAGACTTGGAGTTTTTGCCATATCATTACCGAGATGTGCTTCTCATTCTTTAAACAAACAAAAGTTATTATTTTTTTCTTTGGAGTAATTTTAGTTCTACAGAAAAAAAAAGCAAAGACAGTGGCGTTACCATGTATCTTTCATTGGGCTTTTTCTAAATATTAAGATCTAACATAACTACGTTGTCAAAACTAAGTTATCGTTAGCACAATACTACTGACTAGACTACAGAGTTTCTTCCAGTTTTGCCAACTTGTCTATTAATATCCTGTTCCTGTACCAGGACATGGCCCAGGACACCCATAACATTAATCTTCACGTCCCCTTAGTCTCTACCAATTGGTGACAGTTTCTCGGTCTTTCCGTATTTTTATGACCTTGACAGTTTTCAAGAATACTGGCCAAGAATTCTGCAGCATGTCCATCCACTTGGGTTTTTCTGATGTTTTCTCATGATTAGAATCGGTTTTAGGTTTGGGGGAAGAATCCACAAGGTGAAATATCCTTCTCAATGCATTGTTTTAGGGGCGCACGATATTGACATGACATTAATGGTGATATTAACCTTAATCACTTGGTTAAGATTGCATCTACCAGATTTCTCCACTGTAAGTATATTGTTTTTTCTTTTTCTGTATTCTTTGGAAGTGGACCGCTCAGCCCAGACCACATTCATGCTCTACTTTTTTTTTTTTTAAACATTTATTTATGAGTGGAGGAGGGCAGAGAGCGAAAGAAACACAGAATTCAAAGCAGGCTCCCGGCTCCAAGCTGTCAGCACAGACCCCAATGTAGGGCTTGAACCCATGAACCACGAGCTCATGACCTGAGCTGAATTCCGGATGTTTAACAACTGAACCACCCAGGCGCCCTTCCGGTTCCACCTGACTAAGCTCCACCTCCCAGAAGGGGCCGAGGGGCATCTACACATATTATTGGGAATTCTTCCACAGGAAGATTTGTCCCTTTCCCCCCATTATTCATTTCAACCATTTCTTTTTTAATGTTTTTAATCTTTCTTTCACTTCAACCATTTCTTTACATCAGTACGGGCTCTTGGATCACAACTCCACGTAGTCATTATTTCTGTTGCTCTGCTTTGGGTCACAGGGAGGTCTTTCAGATTGGTTCCCATGTCCTTTTGACATGTCCCCTCCTTTTCATTTTCTTTTATCCTTCTTTATCTTTCTCTCTTTTTCCTCCTCCTCCTCCACTTTCTTTTTAAACACTTTCTTACTTTCTGGCACAAGATGCTTCAGACTTCTATTCCCTACCCCCATCTTAGAATCAGCTACTTTCCCAAGGAGTCCTAATTTCTTTTACTGGGGAATGGTATTTATTTATTTATTTATTTATTTATTTAAAAATTTTTTTTAACATTTATTTATTTTTGAGAGACATAGAGACAGAGCATGAGCAGGGGAAGGGGGAAGGGCAGAGAGAGAGGGAGATACAGAATCCGAAGCAGGCTCCAGGCTCTGATGAGCCATCAGCACACAGGCCGATGTGGGGCTCGAACTCACAGACCGTGAGATCACGACCTGAGCTGAAGTCGGCCGCTTAACCAACTGAGCCACCCAGGCGCCCCGGGAATGGTATTTAGAAACTAAGATCTACGGGGAGCCTGGGTGGCTCAATCGGTTAAGTGTCTGACTCCGACTCCGGCTCGAGTCATGAACTCGTGGTTCGTGAGTTCCAGCCCCACATCGGGCTAGCGGCTGTCAGTGCAGAGCCTGCTTTGGATCCTCTCTGCCCCCTCTCTCTCTGCCCCTCGCTCGCACTCCCTCTCTCTCTCCAAAATAAACAAACATCTACAGAAAAAAAAAAAAGAACGGAGATCTGGGTACTGGGTATGCTTATTGCTACCAGAGCGTCTCTACTTCAAGGGCTTCTCCGGGGACAGAATTTGGAAATATATGTACGTGTTCTGACTCACGTGTACAAACACGTCTGTAATTCTTTCTGTACCTAACTGCCTATGTCAAAGTAAACATGAGTCCATACCGGCTCCGCCTCTCACCCAGCCCAGGGCTTACTGTAGCCTTTCCCCTTGCTGACTTGCAATCTGGCTCCCAGTATCTACAATCTGTTACTTACTCATTCGGTCCCGGCACACGTATAAAGTGGTTTCAGAGGGTATTTTTGAGGTACCATTTTAACTCCTCTCTTGAAGTTTCAGTGATGTTTTTGGAGGTATTTTCTTAGTGCTCGCTCCAGGGATGTACTTTATATACATCTGACCTCATCGCCATCTACTTTGGGTTAAAGCTGACTTCATTCTGGTAAAACTCGGCATCTTTGTTTGCAGATAGTTCCATTCGCCCCTCCTTTGATCTGTTTTTATCATATGTATCACATCCATACATGTTACAGACCTCGGGACGCCCGGCCGGCTCAGTCGGCAGAGCACACGACTCTTCGTCTCGGGTTGCAAGTCTGAGCCCCACGTTGGGTGTATAGAGATTACTTAAACATAAGATCTTAAGAGAAATTTCAGCCTCAAATGACCGTGTGTTATAATTATTGCTTTAAATAATTGTATGTCATTCAAAGAAATTAAGAGAAGAAAAAAATATATATTTTAGTCTTTCATCTTTACCTACATACTTACCATTTCTGGTGCTCTTCATTTCTTCCTTGAGTTAAGTTATCACGTGTTGTAATTTTCTTGCAGCTTAAAGAACTTCCTTTTGTATTTCTTGTTTACTTATTTATTTGAGAGAGAGAGAGAGCCCACAGGGAGAAGGGCAGAGGGAGGGAGGGAAGGAGGGAGGGAGGGAGAGAGAGAGAGAGAGAGAGAGAGAGAGAGAGAATCCCAAGCAGTCTCCATGCTCAGTGCAGAGCCTGAAGCGGGGCTCAATCCCACCACCCTGGGATCATGACCTGAGCCTAAGAGTCGGATGCTCAACCGACTGAGCCACCCAGGTACCCCCACTTTTTGTATTTCTTATAACGCAAATCTGCTAGCAATGAATTCTCTCAGGCTTTGTTTACTTCGGATGTCTTTCTTTCAACTTCATGTTTGAAAGATAATCTTTCTGCATATAGAAGTCTTGGCTGGCCGGTTTTCTTTCAGCACTTTGAATATGCGGCCCCACTGTCTTCCTCCCTGCTGCTGAGAAGTCAGTTGTTAATTGCGTTGTTGTTTCCCCAAATCATTTTTTTTTCTTGCTGCTTTCGAGATTTGTTATTGTCTTTCTTCTTTTTTTTTTAATGTTTATTTTTGAGAGAGACAGACAGACAGAGTGCAAGCAGGGGAGGGGCAGAGAAAGAAGGAGACACAGAGTCTGAAGCAAGATCCAGGCTCTGAGCTGTCAGCACAGGGCCCAGCGCGGGCCAAACTCACAAACCAAGAGATCATGACCTGAGCCAAAGTCAGAGCTTAACCAACTCAGCCACCCACCCCTGCTCTTTGTCTTTCAAGTTCAACCATGATGTATTTAGGTGGGGATCTCTTTGTCTTTGTTCTAACATTGATTCATTGAGATTCTTGGATCTGTAAATTAATGATATTTATCAAATTTGAAAGTTTTGGGCCATGATTTCTTCAAATAGTTTTTCTGTTCTTTTCTTTCTCTTTTCTTCTGTGGTGACTGCCACTTATCTATGTTGGCATGGTTGATGTTGTCCCTAGGTCTTCAGGCTCTGTTCATTTTTCTTCATTTTTTTAATTCTCTCTAGTGTTCAGGATTGAGTAATTTTTATAATCCACGTTCAAGTTCACTGATTCTTCTGCCATCTCAAAACTACTGTTAAGATCATCTAGTATATATTTCATCTAAGTTATTACAGTTTTCAATTCTAGAATTTCCACTTGGTTCTTTGTTATGTTTTTCATTGTTTTTGGTGAGACTGCCTGTTTTTGCATTGTAATTATATTTTGCTTCAATTAGATTTTCCTGTAATTCTCTGAGTGTATTTATAATAGCTGCTTTGAAGCCTTTGTCTGCTAAATCCAACATCTGGGTCCACTTAGAGACAGCTTCTGTTGACTGGTTTTTCACCAAATATGGATTTTATCGTGTTTCCATACACACTTCACACTTTTTTGTTGAAAACTGGACATTTTGGATAATATATTGTAACCACTTGGGATTCTGATTTTCCCCCCTAAGAGTTGCTATGGTTTTGGTTTTAGTAACTTGCCTGAAGTTAATCTGTGGAATGTTTCTCCCTCCATAGTGTGAAGGAGGCTGATGTCTGCTCAGATTTTTTTAAAAAATTTGATATTTTTACTTTCAGATAATTGTAGATTCACATATGCATTTAAGAAATAATACAGAGAGATGCCATGAGCTCTTTGTCCAGTTTCACCCAGTGATAATATCTTGTAGAACTATAGTAGAATATCACCACCAGGATATTGGCATTGATAGAATCCAGAACACTTCCATCACAAGGATACCTTCTGGGGTGCCGGGGTGCTCAGTTGGTTGGGCATCTGATTTCCACTCAGGTCATGATCTCACAGTTCATGGGTTTGAGTCCCGCATCGGGATCTGTGCTGACAGCTCAGAGCCTGGAGCCTGCTTCAGATTCTGTGTCTCCCTCTCTCTCTGCCCCTCCCTTGCCGTCACTCTGTCTCTGTGTCTCTCTCAAAAACGAATAAACATTAAAAAAAATTTTTTTAAACATGCCTTCTGTTCTTTTATAGCCACCCTCCATCCTTAATTCCTGAAAACCATTAAGAAATGTTCTCCAATTCTATAATTGTCATTTCAACAAAGTTATATAAGAGCAAGTATATAGCATGTGAACCTTTAAGGCTGGCCTGTTTTACTCAGCATGACACCTTTGAGATTCATCTCAAATGTTGCATGTATTAATGGTTCGTTCTTTTTTTTATTACTGAGTCGTGTTTCATGATATGCAAATACCCCAGTGCCATAGACTGGCTTTTTGTGTTGCCTCAAAATTCATGTTGAAACCCAGTCCCCAGTATGATGGTATTTAGCAGTAGGGTCTTTGGGAAGTGATTTGGTCCTGAGGGCAGAACCCTGAAGAATGGGATTAGTGCCGGGGCACCAGGGGGCTCAGTCAGTTAAGCCTCCGATTTCGGCTCAGGTCATGATCTCACGGTTTGTGAGTTCGAGTCCTGTGTCGGGCTCTGGGCTGACAGCTTGGAGCCTGGAGCCTGCTTTGGAGTCTGTGTCTCCCCCTCTCTCTCTGCCTCTCTCTCTCTCTCTTTTAAAAATAAATAAACATTAAAAAAATTAAAATAAAAAAAAAAGAAGAAATTAGTGCCCTTATAAAAGAGAGCTGCTTTGCCCCTCCCGCTATGTGAGGACACAGCAAGATTACTGTCCGTGAACTCGGAAGCAGGCATCAGAGGTACTGGGGACTGGACCTTGGACTTCTCAGTCTTAAGAACTGTGAGAAATAGGGGCGCCTGGGTGGCTCCGTAGGTTGGGCATCCAACTTCGCCTTGGGTCATGATCTCACGGTTTGTGGGTTCGAGCCCCACGTCAGGCTGACAGCCCGGAGTCTGCTTGGGATTCTGTGTCTCCCTCTGTCTCTGCCCCTCTCCTGCTTGTGCTCTGTCTCTCTCTCTCTCAAAAATAAATAAACATTAAAAAATTAAAAAAAAGTGAGAAATAAATGTCTGTTGTTTATAAGCCACCGCCATCTAGGGTGATTTGTTGTAGCAGCCCAGAGTAAGACACACAGTTTGTTTAACCATTTACCCATTGAAGAACAGCCGACGTCATTTCCAGTTTAGGGTTGTTACGAATAAAGCTGCAGCGACCATTCATGTACAGGTTTTTGTGTAAACACGTATTTTCATTTCCGTGGGATAAATGCCCAAAAGGGCAATTTCTGGGCTGTATGGTAGTTGCATGCTTGGCTTCATAAGAAATTCCACAGTTGGGGCACCTGGGTGGCTCTGTCTGTTAAGCAGCCAGCTCTTGATTTCGGCTCAGGTCGTGATCTTGGATTTCGTTGAGTTTGAGCTCCACGTTGGGCTCTGCGCTGTTAGCACGGAGCCTGCTTGGGACTCTCGCTCTCCCTCCCTCTCTCTCTCTCTCTCTGCCTTCCCCAGCTCACTCTCTCTCTCTCACACACACACACACACACAGTCTCTCTCAAAATAATAAAATAAGCTTAAAAAAAAGAAATTCCTCAGTCGGGTACACACACTCAGACAACGGGATGGCACCGGTCAATTCATAAGGGCGTTAGACGCTCTAGATTGAAATTAGGCTCCACTCAGATTAAGTATACAAGTTGACATCGTCACCCTCCCTCGGACGGTCGGTTGGGTGGACGTCGTCTCGTGTGGGGTCTACACTCCTGCACGAGGCGTATGGTCCTCACACAGCTGCCCCGAAGGAAGCGCCCTCACACTTTGCTCACGTTCGGCTTATGACGACCTGCTGCGGCGTACATGGACGCTCTCACGGGGAGTCAGGACTTGTTAACTGGTTTAAAACTAACGCCCATAACATGGACAAATGGGTTAAAAAGACTCCTTCAAATAAATTACTGATTGAAAGTCACAGAGAGGAAGGGAGGCAAAACGTAAGAGACTCTTAAGTCCTGAGAGCAAACTGAGGGTTGATGGGGGGCGGGTGGGGGAGAGGGGAGAGAGGGTGACGGGCACCGAGGAGGGCACTTGTTGGGATGAGCACTGGGTGTTGTATGGAAACCAATGTGACAAGAAATTATATTAAAAAAATAAATAAATAAATTACTGATTGAGAATAACACTCAAGTGCAAGCAAATGACAGATAACGGTGCAGCCAGCTCCTCCTCCTCCTACTGGGAGGTCTTCCCAAGTTCCATTAGGAGGTCAGTATAATGATGCTTTAATCAGATCTGACAAGAAGTCATCTGGAAAATAATGCCAAATTAATAAGCACAATTCGAAATATAGATGGACAAATTCTGAGTGATGAAACTCACCCTCAGCCCCTTATGCGGCTTGAGATATTAGCTAATGGACACTATGACGTCATCACATTGTCAAGGCATTTTAAACTGCTGTATTTTGTGTTTCTATTTTTATGCGTGTTTTATTAGGTACATGATTTAGTAATACAGTCATGCATCTCCATGCTCCATGCATAAGCAAATTTATATCCAATGTGTGCCATCAAATTCATCGCCACTAGAGGTGAGAGATAAAGTCCCACCCGTCTCTTGCATTGGGATCCCATGTTAGTACGCATGCCACCGTGCCAGCTGGGGACTCTGCCACGGGGCTGCCAAGTCCCAAACGCTCTCCACCTGGGGTTCCTGTCTGGTGTCAAGCAGTTTTGTCAACTCATAACCAGGAGACTGCACCTTGCAGAGCGGTATCACTCCTTTGCCCCAACCCAAAGTACCCGCTTTATCAGTGGGGCCTCACGACCACGGATGGGCGACCTCCCAGTCCTCCACATCTCCAATCAGAGAGGTCATGAGAAACGTCATCTGTCGCAGAGTGTGATCTGGGCAGCAGAGCAGATCCCTGTGGAATTGGACCAATGACCTTCAACATTTCCAGGGACCAAAGTAGGGAGGGTGTGATTAGGACAGCAGGCAGGGCTTACGGGCTCAGTTCTGGTCCCGTCTCCACCAACTGGCCGCCGAGAGCTGTCCTGCGCCCCACCGCATTCCCGGCATGGTAAGCAGGCTGACTCTGCAGTCACGGCTCACATTCATCACCTGTGGGCTCCGCACACTTCAATTCACTGAATTCTCTCAAGAGCCCTAGAAGGAAATGTTAGGATCCTTACGGGTGAGGAAATGGAGGCAGAGACTACAAATGACGTCTGCCCAAGGCTATCCACGAGTAAAGCGGCAGTGCTACAACTGGCACCCAGACGATCCTAATTAGGCACCAAAGCCTAAACCCGACCTCCTAACCGCTATGTTCTCCTGCCTCTTTATACGCTACCGTCTGTCCATGACCTGGTCACCAGGAACTGCCAACACCAGAACTGGCCACCAGAGGGAAATGCATGATCATTTGCTCTAAAGAAGGTCTGTGTGTCGCAGGCTGTGTGTGTGTGGGGCTTAAGACACACAAAGATGTACTCTGGAGGGTCCCCATCTAAAAACCACCCCCCCACACATGCACACCGCCCTACACCCCCACTCCCACACATACCCTCCCACACCCCCCCACACATCCCACCCTCACCCCCCCACACCCAGCCCTCCCATATGCCCCCCACCCCCCCACACCCACACACACCCCACCACACACATCTTGCTTCATCCACTCATTGCCAATACCTTCAAATTCTGGGCAGACGGCCTCAAAGATTTTCTTTTGCTTTGCCTGCCTAGCTTAGATTTTCGACATCTCATTTTTTCAGTGTCCAGCCTGGGCCAAAATCTCTAATGTCATCACTGAAAGTTGCATAGCTCACATTCTCAAGCTATGGTGCGGTCCTGGCCAGTCTTGGTTTTCCACTGTGTATTTCCGACCTGTCTCCTGCTCGTATTCCTTCTACCCCATGAATCACCCAACCCTCCCCCCCCCCCACCCCATCCAACATACACCATGTTGCTGTTGCCCGCCAGCAACTTTATGGGTAAATTTCTTCCACCTTAGAGCTACGGGCTGTCGTCTTTGTATCTGGGTGTGGCAAAAAAGTACACACAGCAATGTGGGTTAAGATCAGTTATTCTTTTCTTGCTCTCCTGGCATTCTGTGCGCTGGGGGTATGTATGAGGGGGTGGGGGTGCACACAGGAAGAGGGATGGGGACAGGAAGGACATCACTTGCTCCCTAGTCCCAACGGCTGCCTGAGTGGGACCTTGGCTTTCACGAGTACCAGATGGACACCATCCTGAGGTGTGGACCGCAGTCAGGCAACCTGGGAGGAGCCCTCGATCACAGGCTGGTGGACCTGGACTCTAGGGGCCGAGGAAAGAGAGCCATTCTAAGTGTCCGGGGTTGGTAGGAAGCCACAAGCTGAGGCATCGGGAACTTTCAGTCTGGGGCAGAATGCATGGGGTGACTGTGCCGGGGCCCTGGCTTTCAACAGGGTGATGCCACCCCTAGGGGACCGTTTGTTTGGGAGAGGTTGTTGATTGTCACAATAATAGGGGGCCTCTCCTTGCGTGCGGAGGCCCCCCACAGGACGGCGCCAAGACCGGTCACATTTCACAAAGATACCAGGGTCTTATCCACCCTTCATGTAGAGACGAAAAATGTACGAATCATTTGAGCCTGGAACCTAACTCGGTTTTGCACAAATATTTTTTAGACATGCACTGTACTTTCTAGGATCACAAGTAAACGGAAGGAAGAGCGTACCTCGTTGTGTTGGGAAACTTCACAGAAATCCCACCCCCTGCAGCCCTGCTGGGCTCGGAGTGGCCGTCGGAACCTCGCCTGTCACTCTGGGCGGGGTTGTCCCACTCACAGAAATCCTCTCATGGGTACAGGATCTAATCCCATTGTCGCCGCTTCAAGGTTGTGCCCAGGGGCCCCTGGGTGGCTCAGTCGGTTAAGCGTGGGACTTCTGCTCAGGTCAAGATCTTGAGGTTCGTGAGTTCAACCCCCGCATCGAGCTCTGTGGGGATAGCTTGGAGCCTGGAGCCTGCTTCAGATTCTGTCTCTCTCTCTCTCTCTCTCTCTCTCTGCTCCTCCCCCACTTGCGCTCTGTCTCTCTCTCAAGAACAAATAAGCACTAAAAAAAAAATAT
>PITB01018325.1:0-35372 GCA_004024585.1 Paradoxurus hermaphroditus
GAAGGAGAGGGGGAGGGAGGGAGGGGGAGAGAGGGGAGGAAGGAGGAGAATGAAGGAGAACCTTCAGGACCCAGCACGATGCACCTGCCGAATGGTAACTCCCTCTTGAAGTCCCGTTGCTCTTACAGACAACACTGTTTGCACTTGGCCGCCGTGCGCGGACTGTGAGGTCTGCGAAGGCCCTGCGTCGGGACTAGGGCCACAGCAGCGCGTTTAACAAAATTGCTGAGAAGCTGGCCGAAGGGCGGAGAGGCACGACTGCACAGGAGACCGTGAGCAGCTGTCCTGGCCCATTCTGGGGGAGGAAGAGGAAAGCCCTACCCAGCAAGCGTCTCGCTCTTTGAAAGAACAAGGTTAAATGGCATTCGTACTCCATGTTTACGAGGACTAGTACCTGCCGCTGTCTGGGGAGCGACGCGGTGAGCAGTGAAGGGGAGTCGTCCTGAGAAGCAGAGCACTAGCCCTGTGCCCCTCTGCCCGCAGAAAGGCATCGCCGCCCCGAGACTACGGGACTGGGGCGTCCGAGTACGCCCCGCCCCCACGGATGTGTGTGCCTTTCTTTCAAGAGGAGCCGCGGCTCCGCTGACTTCTTTGTTTCCTGGGGTAGTTCTGCAGCCTTTTCAGAAGAACCGTAGAGTGCTGGCCAGAGGACACGGCAACCTTCTGACGCTGTGCGGGGAGCACGGGCTGGAAGGAGCCACGGGGCTTCAGGGGTGACCAGAACCGCACCAGCCGCCGTGCGAAGGTGACCCACGCTCAGCTCAAGTGCGAGGTCCTCTTGAGAACGAGAAGCCTTTGAGTGATCTCCCTCCCCGAAGTCTGGCCCTAAGATGACACCGCAGACACGCGAGTCGGGTAAACGCACGCCACCTCCCCCCACCCGCGTCCCCCCGCCGGCGCCGCGCCTCACTCCTGGTGCCCAGAGCAGCACTTCCGGGACAGCACTGCCCTTTCACCCGCCGACAGCGCCGGCTGTAGCTCCGTGTACTGCTCCACCATTTAGACTGCGGCACTGACCGCTGACCCCAACTGCTAGAGCTCCATACACTGCTTGGCGGTTATGCTGAAGTAAGGCTTCTTTGATTCTATTCTATGTTTATCTGACTTCTAAAGTGGAACTGTCTGCACCGGAAAGAGGGGAGACTGCTTTTTTATTATGCAGCTGAATGCGTGAAACAAAGCTTAGATATAACCAAATGCGATACAAAATAAGGGTTATGCCCTCCAAAATTACACATAGATTTGGCTACCGTGATAAGTGAAAGATCTCGAGTTCTTGTGAGCATGTGCTCTGAAAGGTAGTTCCCATCTCGGGGCGCCTGGCTGGCTCAGATGAAGGAGGACGCAACTCTCGATCTCGGTCGGGGTCGTGCGTTCAAGTCCCACAGAGGGTGTGGAGATTACTTAAAAATAAATAAGTAAATATTAGGGGTGTGTGGGCGGCTCGGTCGGTTAAGTGTCCGACTTCGGCTCAGGTCATGATCTCGTGGTTCATGGGGTCAAGCCCTCCCTCGGGCTCTGTGCTGCCAGCTCAGAGCCTAGAGCCTGCTTCAGATTCTGTGTGTCTCTCTCTCTGGCCCCACCTAGCTCATGCTCGCTCATGCTCGCTCTCGCTCTCTCTCTCTCTCTCAAAAATATACATTAAAAAAAATAAATAAAATTTTTTAAAGCAATTTTCCACCTTAAGGCAGAGTAAACAAATTTTATTTCTTTAGAGCGGAGGAAAATGGCAAGGTAGAGAATCAGATGACATTGGAAGTGAGCCTAGATCTCACCCCTCCTGATACGCCAATCAGATATGGCCTAGGGCTCCTGAACTAAATTAAAAGATGAAGGTCAACTTGGTTACTAATTTCCCAGAAACAGCCCAAGGGAACCAAGAGAGAAAACCAGAAGCAACCCTGAACTCAAACAGAATTAAATGCATGTCAAAGCATTATTTATAGTCCAGAACGAGTAGATAATAATTTCACTGGGCAAGCGCTTGGGCCTTTTCCTGAGTTGACTCACCTGCTGTTCAAAGAACGTAGGTGCTTTCCTATCGTAGCCACAAGCTGGGCACCAGCCGTGAGTCCTTAAGCGAACACGCTCCGTGGTGTGGACACCGGCTCTGAACGGCAAGACTTCTAATCGGCTGGTCGTAAGGTTTTGAAAAAAGGCTAGCCATGCATGCTCGATAAGATACATGACCACTGAGCCCTGGAAGCCAGCCAGGGGCACACCGGGTCTCTGGGAGGACACAGTGAGGCAGGCGGGTAACAAGCACACATTCTTTTCAAACTTCCTCCTTGCTCCAGCCTTAATCAAGAAGCGAATTAGCGTTAAAGGGTTTCATTTCATTTCAGTGAAGTAGCGATTTCCTAATTTTACAGAAAAAACAAGCTGGGAGTCAGTGACTGCTTTGATGTGGCCTGAAAGTCCCCGCGAACCTGGCTCCGGAGACCACGGCCATCCTTGGCCTTCGGAAGTACGCAGACACGGACCGTCATTGCTAGTACAGCTGACGGGCAAACATGAGAAGTTCCCAGGGTTCCTGGAGCCCGAAGCAAAGTCCCCTCCAACCTCCCAGATATATCAGTTTCATTCCTTGCCCACTAGATGAGTCTATAAAAAAATAAAAGAAAAAATTTTCAACCTAGGGCCAGCCCCCAGACTAACCACAATTCAACAGGAGGGAACAATGGCTACTTCGCTCTTCCTCACGGCGACCGTTCTCGGCGCTGCTGGGAGGACCCGACGAGCTTTGGGAAAGGACCTGAAAGCTGTACCGGAAACAACTAAGCCAGGACTGCGTCCTCAAAACCACCTCTTGGCTCTCTTTTTCTTCTCGATTTTTTTTTTAAACAAAGATTTTTTTTGCAACCGCCGGTCTTGAAGTGAAGCTAAAAATTAATTTTCGTTCTTCTCCCCCATCATCCTTTGCCCCCACAGGAAAGAACACTGCCGAGCCGTGCCTGGGAGACTGGATGTTGGCTAAACAAACGACGCCTTGTTCCACACGTCAAATGAGCTTTCAAAGGACCTCACTCCTGAGCCCCAGAGGGGGGCCAGGTTCCCCCTCGATGCACCCCCCGCCATAAATACTGCTGCTAGCTAGCCCGGGCGCCAGGAGGTCATTTAGGAGACGTGGGGAACACCGCCACGAACGCCTGAGGCAACAGGCGAACATTCCAGGACTTGCCCCCAATCTCAGCAGTTTGTTACCTGAGCAAGCTGTACAATTATGCTCTCCAAAATACTTCCCATCCCAGTTCCAGAAGATTCTGTTCTGACACGACTGCTACCTTTACGCTGTCACTTTTTGAGGTTTTCTATTTCAAATGACACAAACTCATCCTTTGATTAAAAAAGGCCATATAAGGGGCGCCTGGGGGGCTCAGTCGGTTGAGCGTCAAACTTCAGCTCAGGTCATGATCTCGGTTTGTGGATTTGAGCCCCACGTTGGGCTCTGTGCTGACAGCTCAGATTCTGCTTCAGATTCTGTGTCTCCCCCTTTCTCTGCCCCTCCCCTGCTCATGCTCTGTCTCTCTCTCTCAAAAATAAATAAACAAGGGGTGCCTGGGTGGCTCAGTTGGTTAAGCGGCCGACTTCGGCTCAGGTCATGATCTCATGGTCTATGAGTTTAAGCCCCGCGTCGGGCTCTGTGCTGATGGCTCAAAGCCTGGATCCTGCTTCAGATTCTATATCTCCCTCTCTCTCTACCCTTCCCCTGCTCATGTTCTGTCTCTATGTCTCTCAAAGATAAATAAATGTTAAAAAAATTAAAAATAAATAAACCAAAAAAAATTAAAATAAAAAAATTAAAATGCCATATAATATCAGAAAATCCATCAAGTCACGTTGGAGGATAAATCACCCAGCTACTTGATATCACTGTCACTATTTTACTAGTTGCACAAACAAGAATGAGGACTGCACGGGCTGACAGGGCACCTCCTCAAGCTCGTACAGCTTTCCAGACCCACAGACCGGGAGTGCCCCGGAGCACAAGGCTGAGTCACGGAGACCTCTCTGTAGCAAAGAACCCCTCCCTCTTCGAAACAGGACTCACCCAAAACGTTTATATTAATTATTCAAAAGAGTTGAAAAAAAAAAAAGAAGAAAAATGAAAGCACTGGCATGCTACAACGTAGATGAACCTTGAGGACTTTTTACGCTAAGTGAAACAAGCCAGATATAAACGCAAATACTGCAGGATTCCACTTCTACTGGGACCTAGGACAGGCAAACTCATTGAGACAGAAAGAAGAAATGGGACTCCCAAGGGCCGGAGGAAAGGAGGGGCGGGGAACTGTTTAATGGGTGTGGAGGGCGTGTCCGGGAGGAGGGAGGAGGAACACGTTCCGAGAAGGACAATGGTGATGGCTACACCGCGTTTTCAGTGAATTCAATGCCACCTGACTCTGCACTTACCATGCAAACAATGGTGAATTGTATGTTGTGTATCTTACCACAATTTTTACCAAGCTGTCTGTAAGAACTAGAATTCGTAAGACAGAGGTGGTACTCGATAAGCATAACCCAAGGGCACGAGGGTTCTGTACTTAAAGTCCATCTAAGGACGAAAAGAAGCGCCAGTCCGAGTGCAGGGACACGGCCCAGACAGAGCTGCGGCGGCTCCTCCTCTTCCCCTCACGACCTGGGATGCCATTCGCAGGCTGACGGCTCCCAGACGGGGTCCAGCCTTGACCTCTTCCGAGCACTCGCCTGGAGGCCACCTGCATCCTTGGCGGCCCCACCTGGAGGCCTAAGAGTCTCCCCAAACTTGTCCAAACTTGTCCAAAACCAAGTCACTGTCCTCACCTACCACCTGCTCTGCCTACAGCCTTCCTGTCCTGGTTTAAGGGTAACCCTACCCTGTCACCTCACCCCTGAGCAGCCATTCTCAACCAGGCGCTCCGAGGCACCCTTTAAAACCACGTCAAACGACCTCGGTCCTCTCTGTTCAAAACCTCCCAATGCATTCTCCTTCCTCTCGGAGGAAAAGTCCGACTCTGGACCACGGCTGGTCTCCTGAATCAAGAGTCAACAAACCTGGGAGCCTAGACCCTGCCCTCCGCCTGCTGTCGTAAGCGAATTATTACTGGAACCCCGCCACACCCCTGCGTTTGTGCTGTCTAGGACCGCGTCCGCCTCCAAGCCACAGGGCGGAGGAGCTGCTAGCGGGGACCGCGCGGCCTGGAAGAGTCCAGTCTGCCCAGCCCGGCTCCGAAGAGCTGGCCTCCGCCTCGCCCCTCTGAGGGCGGCTCCACTTCCTCTCCATCTCACTCCCTCTGCTCCAGCCACACTGCCTGCTGTGGCTCCCAGACACCCTGTGCAAGCGCCCACCTCGAGGTCACTGCCCGAGGGGGTCCCCCCCCCCCCGCAGGCACAACTTCTGAAAGTATTCGGTTGTCACTTCAGTGAGACCTTCCTGGGGCCACACGATGTTTAAAACTGCAACTCTCGGGGCACCTGGGTGACGCCTCAGTTTTAAGTGTCTGACTCTTGATTTCAGCTCATGAGATGGAGCCCTGTGCTGGGCTGCACACTGACAGTGCAGAACCCGCTTGGGATTCTCTCTCTCCCTCTCGCTCTGCCCCTCCCCGGCTCCTGTGCCCATGCTCTCGGTCCCTCTCTCAAAATAAATAAACCTAAAAAAATAATTGTAACCCTTGTCCCGCAAAATCCACCTATCTGCACTTTCCCTCTTCTGCTTCTCTCTCTCCACAGCGCTAATCACTAGATCCGACCCCTAGTTTTCTTTTTTGTCTGACTTGACCCCTACATACTAGAATGTTAGCTCCACGAGGTCATGGATTTTTGTGATTTCTATTTCTCTTATCCCAGTGCCTAGCACACAGTCGTAGCCCAATAAATAAAGAAATGTTACTTATAGTTGAAAGAGCGTGTGGCATAGTTAGTGAGCCTAAGGCAAAAATTCACGATTTCTATCTAATGGAGAGGGAGGAGTCAAATGATTAACGGAAGAGATGGGAAAAATTACGATTTGTACTTAAAAAGAATCTGAAGACACAGTTTTGGCTTCTGCCACATTCCAAATATAGACAAATAGCTCTAAAGTTAAAGATAAATTCCCCCCCCCCAAAAAAAAAATCAACACCAGTCTAGAGTTGCAATTAAGTAATACCATATGTGCTCAGAATTTGAAACCTGTTTCAAGCGCTAGCTCTCCAACTTATTCATATCCTACTGAACATTATTTTTAATCTTCAAAGTCAACACCTTCACTGATATGTATCCTATCATTCTATTCCGGTATCCTGTTAATACTGCTTTGCCTTCTGCCTTCTGAGCCGAAATGACCAGAATTAGGGGGTGGGGGGGAAGAAAAACAAAATCCTGCTTGGATGAAGAAAGTTAAACATGAGGGATGTTAGCAAATTACGCAAACCCACCCGGTGCTGAGGAAGCTGACAGCTCTAGTTTTTATGAGCAATATTTAAAAGACGAAAAATGGATCATCCAAGAAAAGTCAAAGATGGACGAACGCTAGTAAATTCTTTGCCCCACAATCAACAGCATCGAGGAAATCTGTTAAGAAACTGGCCTTACAGACCGATAGAATTTTGATATTTAGCAAGAATAATATACCTGAAAGGAACTCAAAAACTAAAAACACATTAGTTTACGTTTAGAAAAAACCTTAGAAGAATCTGCACCAGGCTGCTTAACGGCAGTTACTTACCGGAATAGGTGGGACTGGGAAGGGCTTTTGACTCTCTAGGGTTATGCATTTCTGTAATGTTTCAATTTTCTATAACTTCATATTCTTTGGTCATTGAAAAATAAAGATGGAGAGAAACAATATAGAAGACTGAAAGAGGCTCATATGCAGCAGATAAAAATTCCCAACTAACAATGATTAATGAAGCAGTTATGTTAGAAATACACTGTTTTGATCTCACAAACAGTTAATGTTCAGATGAGAAGCTGCAAAGTAGCTACACACAAAGGTGTTCTGTTTGGCCCATTAGGTGTCTTCCGGTTTCCTTTTACCTTTAAACTGGCAGATAAATAGTTTGGTGATTGAGAGTATTGACTCTGGGGGGCGCCTGGATGCCTCAGTGGGCTGAGTGTCCCAACTTTTGATTTCAGCTCAGGTCATGGTCCCAGGGTCATGGGATTGAGCCCCGCATTTGGCTCTGCTAGGATCCTGTTTGGGATTCTCTCCCCCCCCCTTACCCCTCTCCCCTGCTTGCTCACTCATAACCGTTAACATAACATAACAACATAACATAACATAACAGTATCAACTTTGCATGTAAACAACCTGGCGTTAAATCCTAGTTGGCCAAATGACCTTGGACAAAGTACTTAACCATTCTGTGCCTCAGGATCTTCAGCCATAAAACAGGGGTAACAATATTTGTACCTCATTTAGGATAAAATGAGTTAATATTTGTAGACCACTAAGAAGAAAGCCTAGAACATAATAAGGACCATTTCAATGTTTGCTGTTACTACTCATCCAGAAGCCCAGATTCTAGAGTCTCCTGAAATACTGGAAGACCTAGCGAAAGCAGCAGGTGAGGCCCACCTCGCCACCTAGATGGAGTCCTCAGGGGGCCGTAGCACGCCTCCTTTTGACAGAATACAATCTTTGTCGTTGGCCCTAATCCCCCATGTATGCCCTCTGATCTAGACTGAAGAAGGAAAAGACTTTATAAAACCAGAACTTCATTGCTTCTACCCTCCGCAGAGTTACTTTCGTATTAATTTATTAATATAACTGTAGAGGCCGCTTTTAGGCAACGGGCTTGAGCAATGGAAACTTGATCAAGGCTAAAGGGCCCCGCGGTGACTCCCTGACGGAAGACAAAGTGGTCCATCCGACGACCCACCCCAAACCATCCATAGGCCCTAGACCAATGGACACATCCAGGCACAGTCCCCAAGAAAGAGAAATTCCGTATGCCCCCTCCCTGCTCACCTTCCCGCGCTAAACACGGCCCCAGCCACTGCCTCCTGGCAGTCTCCGCTGCGCTGTGCTGCCCGTAGCTCCCTGCAGCGTGTTCAATAAGCTTCTCTCTCCTTTGTTCTGTCTGCCTCGGGTGGATCCTTTCACTGCCATCACCACTGGCTTCCACCCGACCGGTCACCCCACATTTGGGGGCCCCCATCCGATCGGACGCCACACTACCCATCCTTCAACATGCAAGTGTCTGCTATGAAGCAACGAGGACCCAAAGGCAGTGAAACAGGAGTAGGGCTCAGGGGGGAAGGGCTGGTCTCCCCAGTAAACCACCTGGCCTCGAGCGCGCACTCTGTCGCACATTAACCGTGTAACCCTGACAGGCAAGTTACTCAGACTCTCTGTACCTCACTTTCCTCACCCATAAGATGAGGCAAATAACAACACCGATCTCACTGGGCCAGGGAGATAAGCGATGCGTCCGAAGTGCTCGGGTGAGCCCGCGTGGGTTAGTTCGAAATCGACTGGGAGAAAACAAATCACTAAATTGCACACCTGAAACTAAAAACCACGTGTTATCTCACCATAATTTACATCAAAAACTTTTTAAAAAATTAATAAGAAAAAAGAAGAGAAGAACAAGTCGGTCCCTGAACTGATGGAGGCCACGTAGCAAGAACAGACGTGCACAAACCGGCACGTGCCACGCACTATACCTGGGACTGTGACAGAAATCGAGGCACGTGTACAGGCTTAAGCGACACACCGAAGAGCCACCTGTTCAAATAATTCTGCCCTCGCTCCCCAGGAGACAGAGGAAGGTAAGTGAGGTGCAATCGGTCTTTCCCTCAGCTCAGAGGAAGGTCTGAGTCAGGACCCTGTGGTCCTAAATTTCCTACGGTCTCGTGAGGCTTAGAAATAACAGATGTCACTCCCCTAAGTTAGTGGTTGGAAGAGACCTTCAGAAAGTCACAGTTATTAGTCTTTTCACATGCCTTCTATCTTACAGCATTTTTAGATGTACAGAAACAGAAGATCAGATTATAATGAGTTCCCAAACAATTATTACTTTTATCCACATTGTTATTCTGATCGTAGAGACAGAGCAATAACTCCTAAGCTACTTTTTTCTTTTAATTTTTTTTATGTTTTATTTATTTTTTTGAGAGCAGGAGAGACAAAGCATGAACGGAGGAGGGGCAGGGGGGCGGCGGGGGGAGACAGAATCTGAAGCAGGCTCCAGGCTCTGAGCTGTCAGCACAGAGCCTGACGTGGGGCTCGAACTCACAGACCGTGAGATCATGACCTGAGCCGAAGTTGGCTACTTAACCAACTGAGCCACCCAGGCGCCCCCTAAGCTACTTTTAAAACCCATGACAACAATGAAGACTGTCACTCTGGGCAAATTCTGATTTAAGCACTAAATAAACACAGCAGACCACATCAGCGGACTGATTTAACGAGTCTGTTTAGATGTGTCGTAAGCTGTGTTTCGAGGCAGATGGGAGTAAGAGGCTACAACGCTCATCACAGATCTAGCAACACCTTTTCCATGCTACCACCTCCCACAGGACCTTGGCAGGTATGGAGCGGGGGCAGGGGTGGGTGGAGGGATCATCTCAACTAACGCCACAAACCCAATGGCTTCAAAAGCTCCTTCTGTGCCCCGCAGGGCCCATCACAACACAGTACTTCCTAACCAACCAGAAAATGAAAAACTCTGCGGCCCAGGCAGGCCTGCATTTGAAAGCAGCAGGGAGAACAGTGACGGGGCTCTCGAAGGTCAGACCATCCGGAATGCTGTGGGCTGGCAAAGGTAGGGGAGGAAAATGTTGGATCTGAGCCTGGATCCGAGCGCTCACTGAACAAATAATTACCAGCCCCTTTCCTCCACATCTGTCTGACTCCCAGCAGATGCCGTTCGTAAAGGTAATGTGAAATTATCATTTTCTATTTTACAAAATAGAAATTACAGGCTCAGGAGAGACAGATCAAGACAGCAGCTCGGTGAGTGGGAAATCAACAGCTACTGTCCCAGGAATCAAATACGATTCACACTAACGTTCAGACCAACTTTTTCCTTTTCTTTTTTTCTTTTTTCAGACTCACTTTGAAGAGTTCTCAAAAGCTTCCTGTCCTAGACCTCTCTGGAGAGTTTTTAAAGCCTTGTTCCTTAAGAGTAAGAAGAAAGCACCGTCAGAACCGTAGCGTTGGCGCGACCCGTGTGAAACGCTTGCTCTCAGCCGCAGGGGCAGGAAGCACGGCGGGCTCCGAGCACTGCAGAGGGACTTCTGTCCTCTTGGCCGGGGCGGGCTGCGCCTCCTCTGACTCAGCGCCTCCAGAGCACCATGCGGAGGGAGAACCACAAAAGGCCATGCATTATTAACACGAGCCTCGGCGTCAACGCAGAAAGATCTGGAACACAGGAAGATGTCCGCGGCAGAACCGAAAGAGTAGGAAGCGGTTTAAGCCACGCTGGGCCGCGTCGTACCGTCCAGAAACGTCCCCGCCAAGTCCGCTCTCTTCTGAAGCGGCCCTTTCCTCCGGGTCCCTCCGCGCAAGCCCTCATCTGGACCCTCCCCGCCTGAGGTCCCAGGCGGTGGCTCACATTCTCTGAGCAGCTTTCTCGGGGCTAACTCGCTCCTGTCGGCTGCGTCAGGTCACAGTGAGAAGAGACTGCGACCACGCTGCCCCTGCAGGAGCCCGAGGAGGTGCCACGCGCAGGCTCCGACGGTCCCCGTCACCTCGAGACCGAGACTCTGTCCTCCCCACCCGAGGACAGGCGCACAAGTGACCTAAACGCTCCATTCACAGCAGCTAAGCGAGGGGTGAACAAACGCACGGACTCTTAGGACCCTTTTAAGACCCGGGATCTACCATCAAGCGTCAGGCGAGAACGAGGCTGGAGAGCCGCCCAAGGATGAAAGACAGCGACCTGAGCAACCCGGAGTCCACCCCGCTCCTCCGGCCCCGTGTACCAAATGGGGCAGCGAATCCCCCCCCTTAGACCGGCGGTTTCCAACCGGGGGCGATTCTGCTCCCCGGGGCACGTGTTGCGGCGCCCAGAGACATTTTTGGTAGTCACGGCTCAGGGACCAGGGGGTAAAAAGCCAGGGATGCTGCTAGACTAATCTGCAGGGTGCGGGAAAGCCCCCGACGGCAGAGGCCTAATCCCTAGTGCCAGGGATTGAGAAACTGGGCCCTGAACAAATCATTTTGCTTCTTTGGGCTAACACTTACTTTAAAAAAAATTTTTTTAATGTTTGTTTATTTTTGAGAGACATAGAGACAGAGTATGAGCATGGGAAGGGCAGAGAGAGAGGGAGACACAGAATCTGAAGAAGCGGGCTCCAGGCTCTGAGCTGTGAGCACAGAGCCCGACGCGGGGCTCGAACTCATGAACAGCGAGATCATGACCTGAGCCGCAGTCGGCTGCTCAACCAACTGAGCCACCCAGGCGCCCCAACACTTACTTTTAAATTCACTGTTGATATTGTTACACAGAAAGCACAGGAAGTAATACGGTCCAAACAGGTTTATAACGGCGGTTCACTTTAGATTAATAAACGGATCTATTGCTTTCGAGTTCCTTTAAGCCGAATGGGGTCTCCTTTAACAAAAGGAGCACAGACTAGCGTCTTTTCCAGAACACACGGGACTATGGGTAAGATTCATAGAAAGGAGCTTCTGCTTCTTCTGACTCTGGGTAGCTTGCTGTAAATCGGGGCTCCCTCAGAGAACAACTAGAAAAGCCAGGCTGAAAAAGAAAAAAAAAAAAAAAAAATGAAGACTTAGGAGAGCTGCTGAGGCGGCCAGGACTTCAGGAGACAAAATTCTGGAGCAGGGTGACCGCCTTAGAAGCGAGCCAGCTGACTGCAGTGGGCTTATCACTCGGGGCACCTGCCGACTCTGGGCACCAAGAATAAGGCTGAGGGAGCAGGCCCACGGTCCGGGCGCAGGACTGGAGCCACGACTAAGAGGCGGAGACACCAGCAGGACTTTGGCAATTGCTCGCTGTCTGAAGAAACGAAAATAGAGGCTTAGCGGGCCAGAATCCCAGGGTTCCCCGTGGGAGATTTACGGAATCCTCCGGCTGCCTGGGTGAGGCGGCTAAGCGACCACACGGAAAGCCTGTGAAGAGCACCGTGGCGTTCATCCGTTCCACCTGCCGAGGGGACAGAGACTCGGGTTCAGGACCCGCCGCGGCGAACACGCGGCTCCTCCCAACTCCCGCCCGCAGGGCCACTGCCTGGGAGTACCGGCAAGCCAGAGGCAGCCGGAGCCTTCCCGAAGCCACACCCCGCCCTCGACGGCTCAGTGGGAGCAGTCGGCACTCCCTCTGCCTGGGAAACGGAGTGAGCCCCCGCTAGAGGGGGACGAAACCACACAGGGCTTGATTTTTTACACACAACATCCAGGTTTCCATCAAAGTTACCATGACGCCAAGAGACAGGATCAAGTGACTGAAAGACAGAAGAACCAGACAACAGGAAAAGACCTCCGGGTGATAAGAGATATTGGTGTTATCACTCGGAGGCTTTAAAAACAACTACATCCGGGGCGCCTGGGTGGCTCGGTCGGTTTAGCATGACTCCTGGGTTCCGGCTCAGGTCCTGAGATCTCAGAGGTTCGTGTGATCGAACCCCATGCCCAGCTCGGCACTGACAGCGTGGATTCCGCTTGGGATTCTCTCTCTCCCCTTCCCCCGCCCCCCCCCCCGCCCCTCATCTCCTGCACACACGCATATGTGTGCGTGCTCTCTCTCAAAATAAATAAACTTGAAAAATAAATAAATAATTACATTCAAGAAAACAGAAAAAAAAAAAAAACAGAATAAAGATGTGGAGAAAATGGAGAATTTCCTCATAAAATTGGAATCTATAAAAAAAAAGTATCAAGTAAACATTCTAGCAACTGAAATGAAGACGTTGATAGATGGGTTTAATATTGGATTAGACACAGCAAAACAGGAGAATTAGTGAACTAGAAGTCGGGGCAATAAAAACTATCCAAACTGAAGTCTGGAGAATAGGAGAGAAGAGAAAAATACAGGTTTGTATTGAGGGTTAGCCTCAGAAAGTGTCTTGGCGAACCAGTGTTTGACACGTACCCACTGGATGTGGGACGTGGAAATGAACGCTCCCGCGAACTCTTTGATGCTTATACAGGGTTTATAGGACTTGGTCATTTCTAGAAGAGTAAAATAATCAGAACAATAATCTTTGTACTCATGAAGACACTGAGAGATCCCTAACAGAGTAAAGACGAAGAGCCCAACGCCTCTCAGTTCTCTATCAGTCTCCGAGTTAAAATGATCAAGGCGGTCGTCAGATGCCAACGGCTCCATTTCTGCCCCGTGGTGACCAGAATCTTACAGATACTAATTTATGACAGTTTTGAAACCAACGTTCTATGAAGAAAATTTTCAAACATACAGCAAAGTTGAAAGAATTTTATAGTATAAACCCATTTCTCACCACATTTCTCTTGGTTCTATCCTTACCTTTCTCACCACAAATACATCCATCTAGCCATCCATCAAGTCATCGTTTTTTTTCATGCATTTCCAAGTAAATCGCAGAGCTCGGCAAACTGGTCTCTAAATACTTCAGTGTATCGTTAGTAGGAGTTCGATATTTGCATAATTTTCCCCCTTTGGATATAAAGTTTCATGAAATGAGAAAGCATCTACTTGCTGAGTTTTTATGAACGCACACCTGGGTGGTCCAAATCCCTATCAAGATACGAAACATAACCACCACCTCTGAACGTTCCCTAGTCGTTTTCTGGTCAATTCTAACCCTCCTTTCCCCCTCCTAGAACGAGTGTTCTGTCTAACCCCTTTTTCAGAAATGTATTTTGAACGACCTTCAAGTCTATGGGGTGAGGAACCGATTTTAGAAAAGCAATGTTTAGAAAGGACAGTCGTTTTCATTGTAAAATATTAAATGAAAGCACATTCCTGAAGTTAAATTTATACGCTTATAGATGTAAAGTAGGGGAAAAGTAACCTCTCTAAATTCCTGTCATTCCTGTACATTAAAATGCCTTTAAATTCTGTGTTAAGGGGCGCCTGGGTGGCTCAGTCGGTTGATCGTCTGACTTCAGCTCAGATCTTGATCTCATGGTCTGTGAGTTCGAGCCCCGCGTCGGGCTCTGTGCTGACAGCTCGGAGCCTGGAGCCTGCCTCGGATTCTGTGTCTCCCTCTCTCTCTCTGCCCTTACCCTGCTCATGCTCTGTCTCTCTCTGTCTCAAAAATAAATAAACATTAAAAAAATTTAAAAAAAAATAAATTCCGTGTTAAGTGATATTAATCTAACAGCTAAGTTGCTGCAGTATCTTTCAATGTAATAATATTTAGCTCCGAAGAAGGCACACCGATTGGTAAGCCAACATATGTAGCCCTCATTTGACGACTATTCTTGTTTGCTGAAATTCTGTTTTTATTAATTCATGAAGCACAAAATAGTGTAGGGAAGAAGCCTCAGCCACGGATCTCAATTTTATCCGTAATCTGCATTCCTTGAATACTTGGGTCTCCTTCCTGCATATGACCAAACCCAATCTTTCTTGGCAAGAATGGACTGTTCTCTCTGCTGTGAACTATAGTTACCTGGCTTTATCCAGCAACCAGTTAATTTAACATCAATTAGCAGACGGCCTGTGGCCTGGTCCTGGAATATTATTTAACAACAGATAAGAGCTGTAACTGATAAACAGTGCTTGCTGAGTCAGGCAAAACTTCCTTGCGGATTAATTTATTATTTTCATTTCTGAGACTACTTACAGGTGGGGAAATAGGAGTCATTCTGACAAAACCAAGGCGGAGCACAGTCGGCCCGATTCGGACATTACTACTACGGAAAACACACACCAGGATGTTCTCCTACGGCGTGATGAAGTCCAAGTTTTCATACGGGACCGGAAACCTGACGCTCCGCCTCTAGGTCGCACTTGTAACACTTCAAGTTAATATATAACATCGTACATACAATATGAGCTCAATTATGTTTTTGAACAGTTACACACATACCGGAAAAAAAAAAAAAAAAGGAAAAAGACGAGCCCCAAAACGTTGATAGCAAATTATCTTTGGGTTATGAGACTTTGTGCTGTCTTTCTTTTCTTTATGCTTGGCTGTGTTTTCCAAATTGTGTACTTTCAGTGCAGTGCTTTTACAATCCGAAATAAATAAAAACTACTGGGGAAAAACCCCCAAACCCTAGCGGTAACCTACCCGTGATGTTCCCCATCCTCCTCTGATCGCGGAGCTACTCTGCCCTCCGTACCTGTTTCATCCCCGCCGCTCACCTCGAAGACGCACATAACCCGGCTCCCCTAACGGCGAACACCCGACGCCCCACACAGCCCGCGTCCGTAAGGACCGCACGTGGTACTTGAACTGTGCCCCCACAATCACGCTTTCTCACGATCTTCGGTGTAGTCCGTCTGCCAAGTTTTTTTTTTTAACTTATTCACTGTAGTCTGCACTATAAAAACAATAGGTGTGTTGAGTGAGCTTTTTCTATTTATACACAAGCCTCTCTCAGCCTCACCCCCACCACAAAAAAAAAAAAAAAAAAAAAATCCTGGTATTGTCATATCGTCACCGTCATCCAATGCCACCTTTGTGAAAATCCTTGGTTTCATAACTGGACAGGGAAGGAGCTCTAGACT
This sequence comes from Paradoxurus hermaphroditus, assembly GCA_004024585.1. NCBI lineage: Eukaryota > Metazoa > Chordata > Mammalia > Carnivora > Viverridae > Paradoxurus > Paradoxurus hermaphroditus. The sequence goes on from PITB01018325.1 coordinate 15,594, forward strand.
TGGTACTGCCTGGAGACCCGGTAAACCCTTCCCCATCTCTGAAATTCCACTGCCCCGTCTGTGAAGTGCGGAGGTCAGTCCGGGAATCTTGAATACCCTCTCCCACTCTTTCACGTCGTAATTCTTCCATCCTGGTGTGTTCTGTGCGTGTAACCGAGTCTGAAAACCACACCTAAGATCATAATCTCCCAAAATGCAGACTATCAATCATGGCGGCGGCTGACGGTCCCCGGGTAACACCGGCAGGAGCCCTGCCGCGGCCCTCGCTAGGAGGAAGGAAGGGTTCCCATCCCACGGGAAAGCTCCAGCACACGTGAACACAACGGTCGGTAATTTCCCCCAGGTCACACCACCAGCAAAATTGCAGCGCTGGGACGTGAGCTCAGAAGGTGTGGCTCCGGGCCTCAATGCACTTTTTATCCCCTACGCGCCGGCAAGTTGTCTCTGACCTGAACAAAGCAGACACAGGACGGGGATAACTTGGGTGTTTCTAAAGGTCTGTTGGCCAGATGACTGGGAGACAGACCAGCAGATACACAGGGACAGTAAAGAGAGAGAGAAAGCAAGCTAGCTAGCTTTCTACACCTCTGTTTCAGGGAGTCCAGGAGCCGAGTATAAATACCCTTACTATTCTCATGGTTACACATCATTAAAAAACCAGCTTACTTTCCTCACCACTTTCCAAAAGGCTGGCTGACGGTATGTGTATTCTCAGACACGATGAGCTGGGCTCCATGGTTAGAGAGCCGTGCGAAAGAGGCAAAACACCTACTTGCCGGCTCTGGGGCGGGCCTGCAGTGTTCACAAAGAGCAACTCTCTGCCTAAGGAGTAGCCTGGGGGAGCTTCCCAGTCCCTACGGGACCCCGCCAAGGCCTGACACCAGTCACAAGGCAGAGCGGCCAGGACGGAGGACAAAGGCACAAAACGATTCGCCCCGCACCTAGAAAATAACCCAAACCCACACGACAGACACCCGCTCTCAACTGTTACTAGCAATTAGCCACATGGCCCCACTGGCAGAGTAGTACCAAGACTGAGACGGGCTGATACACCCAGTAAACCCCAGGCTGCTCTCCCTTAAAAGCATCAGTCTTGTGAAAGAAGTCGGAACGGCTGTGATCTCCGTGCTGCGAAGCGCCCCGAAGGGACAGCGGAGCCGCGGCCAGACCGGAGAAGAAGAAGCGGGCTGCCCGGGCTCCACACCTGCCACTGCCACCCGCCCGTCCGGAGCGCCGGCATTTCAGTGCCACTGTTTCCGGGCAGCTAACGGCATCTACTTCTCTTCTTCCAACTATAACTTTCAAGGGTTTACGCTTCCTCTTCCTAAATCCAAAGGAATCAGAAACAGGGAGTGAAAACTTGAGTATCACCGAATTTATCCTAACCCTGTAGAGGCGGCATCGCAGGGTCGCGAGGACAGGCGGGGGGGGGGGGGGGGCAGACATTCGAATTACACCGCTAACCTCTCACAAGTTCCGTGACTTTGAAAGAATTGTTTAACCCCTCCCGGCCTTGGCTTCCTCACCTGTAAGACCCGTACGTCTCACAGACGCTGGGTGTTACAATGGGGTAACGCATACAAAACACCTACAGGGAGGGCCCGGCAAAAGTGTCACGGGGCGGGGGGGCCGGAAGGTGGGCCACGGGGCCAGAAGAGGAGAGACAGAAATGCAAACCACTGACCACAACAGTCACTTCTGCAAAAGCAGGCTATCTCAAACACCACAGTCCCCGGCCGTGGCACAGGAAAGACCGAAGAGGGAGGGAAAAAAAGACTCATCAGAACTACGTGGGCTACAGATTTCACCCTCTGGTTACGAGTGGGTAGCCTACAGGAAGAAATCAAGAATAATCCTAGGCAGTGAGAGACACAGGAAATAATCTAGGGGACGTGGCCCCAGGCAAACAATTTCTCCCCCCCCCCAAAATGTGAATTTACTTATCAAAAAGTGCCCCCTTCCGAAGCACTTCGGTCCTAAAGCCAGTAGGTGGGGCCGAGCTAGGGAGGGGCGGGTGCTGAGGAGTCCGGGGAAGACAGATGCCTGCACTGCGGGATGAGAGCTGCCCCGAACCACCGTGTCAGGGCCGGGGAGGGGGAGGGGGCCCTCGGCAGAGAGATGGGGGATGCCAGGGTCGGGGCGCCACGGCCCGGGCAGGGCGGAGAGGAGTGTCTGCCCGGGAAGGAGCGAGCAGCCCAGTCCTCGGCGTCAGAGCCCAGGCGGGGTAGAGACGGCACCCGTGCTGGCGGACGGGCGGCTGCAGAGCGTGAGGGCTTAGGTGGGATGGGGGTGGAGGAGGAAAGCCCAGCAAAGAGAAGGATGTCCCAACGGGGACAGGGGACAAAGCAGTATGGGACATACAAAGAACCGATCGATTTAAGTAAAAATAGGAAGAAAAACGGGAGCGGGATTCTCACTGCCAAGGAAAGGAATTACAAATGTGGAAAGGGAGAAAACTAGAACGAACCCTGAGTTGTTAGCTTTAAATGGCTGGTATTGATGGGAACTCACAACTTTCCATTCATGTGCACACAGAAACAGCGGTGTCGACGCGGGTGTGTGTCCACATGCACGCATCCCATAGGCTTATCCACTGAAGCAAGAAGCTGGACACTCCAATAGCAGTGAGGCCACGAAGGACGTGGGTCTTCGCCTCTACGCATCCACCCTCCACCAGAAAGAATCAGGATTCTTCGGGGACACAGCTGATTCCAGCTCTGGGATAAGGAGGGAACAAACGCGCCCAGAACGGTTGTTAGGCCAGAAAGCTCAAAAAGTGATCTGAACTGAATTATTAATTATTTTGATATAAAAGACATTACTGGGGCAACTGGCAACACTCGGATGGGGACTGAAGGATTAGATGGCCATGAAGTATCAACGTTAATTTTTTTTATTGTTTATTTTTGAAAGAGAGACCGACCGACCGACTGCAAGTGGGGAAGGGGCAGAGAGAGAGGGAGACAGAATCGGAAGCAGGCTCCAGGCTCTGAGCTGTCCGCAGAGCCCAACGCGGGGCTCAAACTCCTGAATCGCAAGATCATGACCCGAGCTAAAGTCAGATGCTTGGCCGACTGAGCCACCAGGCGCCCCCAAAAGTTTCTGATTGTTGTGTACCTAACTTCAGCTTTTCCCTGTAAGTTCTATGGTTTTTATTCAACAACTCTGTGTCGCATGGTATTTTTAGGAATGCTTAGGTCATGTTACAGCAGAACCGTATTCGCTATAACCGCCTTCGGAAAGAAGAAAAAACTGGATGGCATCGACGGCGTCCCTATTCTGTACATACAGATAGAAAAAGGAAAAAAAGAGGGCGGAAAAAGAAAATATCACGTTTAGCTGCAACCTAACCTTCCAACAACTCAGAAGCAAAGGATATCCTGAATTGCATTCTGTCTAATGGTCCCACGTGGGATCTTCCAAAGGGCTAGGGAAGCCCGGTCAGCCTAGAGAAGGCCACGCAAATTAGCTTTAACTACATATCTAATTCCTTTAGTTACAGACTTAGAGGGCACGCTGTGTCACACAGCTATACTTGAAAAAACAAATGGCGGTAATGTATGTGAATGTTTAAGGGGTCACAGCGACCCACCCTACCTACCCCCTTGGTTTTGAGCTGCTCTGACCCACCTCTGAGTGACCGCTCAATCATTTAAAGTTCAGTTACTCCTGACAAGCTAGAGAAAAAAAAACCAGACTGGAGAAAAACAATCACTAAGTACAATAGCTTTCTGAGAAAGCCCTTTATCTCCGCTTTGTAGAATCCCATCAAAGTAGGAGCTAGATTGAAGACTACACTTTCGCATTAAATTAGCCACACTGGTATAGGAGTTAATGAAATACTAAGTTCTTCCGCTTAATTTTTATTCCTAATACTTAGGAATGAGATTAAATCAACCTGACACCATAGGGGCTACAATTTCCTATCTGGTTTTCCCAAGATCAGTAAACCCATCAAGCAGGTTTCCTTTATAGCTCTCCTTTTAAGAACCCCTTGCCAGAAACAGTCTTAGAGCAAGACACTACATTTAGTTAGAGTGTGGGAGACACAGAACTAACCAGGAAAAGATGTTACAGCAAAGAAACCGTAAAACGTCATTCCAGCGTGTACTGGATTGCTACACTTCTCTAAGGCCAATTCTCTCAGACTAACAATTCCTAAGGTGCGAGATTTTCAAATATCTGAGTGTGCAGAGAAGGAAAACCAAGAAATGAAAACGTTTGGGAGGAAGAGATGATTACGAATAAATTATTGTAATTTCCTTTTAGCCCCGCTGAAGTGGATTTAATAGTTTACCAACATCGTTCAACAGCACAAGGGTGGGAACGTTTGTGAGAGCCTAATCAAGGATGATTCATTCCTCTGATGACGCAAACTTACACAAACACCCCGCTGGTGAGTTCGTTCGGATACCACAGGGAAAGGAGCCCGTTTTTCACAGGCAAGACGACCCCAAACTGTAGCTTCAATCTCTGCATACTGTTTCACTATTTTAATTCTAGAACAGTGAAATTACTAAAATAATACTAAAATTAAATCGGTGGCAGGAATGTTTCGTTTGTGGATACTGGGATGTTACTGAACACGAACCCCAAAACCGACGCCGAAACAAGTCCTCACAGGGGTATTTTCCCCACTTTCCCTTGCAAGCTTTGTACTTTGCTTTGGTCAAAGCTGACATAAATAGCTACAGAAATCAGCAATATATCCTCAGAAAATACGGCCACCGAACCAAGAGAACACAGGTGGTGGACACGCTAGCGGCAGTGGCGTGCTCCCCTGGGACCCTAGCACCTGCTTCTCAAGCTCAGCAGAACCTTCCAGATAACGTCACAGCATGAAAAGGTTTATCCTTTGCAAACATTCTGACCCTTGTTCTTCTAGCTCTAAATCCTGAGGGTTCAAATAAGAACCAGGTAACAGAAAAAATTAGATCCCCCGGAAACTTTGCTGCTATTAACTGCTTCAGCCCTGGTCTACCATGGACCCCTTCACAGGAACTGGTAACCAAATTAGCCAAAAGCTTTAAAAATCAGTCTGTCCTTATGTTTTTGGTTTTTCTGGATGTTTGTTTTTTTGGAAGGGCGGGGTCTTTGGGCCCTTTTACCTTTATATTTTTCAGAGATACAAAGGTCACATCAAAAAATTACCTCTGCCCACGGGGGTCTAGTATCGTATTCACTCTGTTTTTGTATAGGTTTGAAACTTTCTGTACTCAAATATTAAGGAAAAAAAACTTATCTCGAACATAAAGCGGACCAAAAAATAGCTTCTTACCTACAGTTAATTGCCAAATGAAGTTTGAAAAAATTCAAATCTTCTAATTCACACAAATCTTAAGATTTCTCAATACTTAAAACCAGAATGAAGAGAAGCAAGCCGAGTCAACAATAAAAGAGAAAATCAACACAACACCAAAACAAAACATCTCACTTCCCCTATGCTCACATACATTCCCTCTCTCTCTCTCTCTCTCTCTTTCTCACATATGCGCGCGCGCGCACACACACACACACACACACACACACACACACAGCAGAATGAAGGATTCCAGTTGCCCCTCCCTGAGAAAGCAACTGATGGGGGCCAGCCTAGCACTAAGCAGCTCAAGTTTTTATTGCAAACATAATCTTAGCAGTAGAGGCGAGGTGATTTCTGCCTTCCGTGAGGTAGCACAGGGCACAAGAGACTAGCCATCTATCGGCCACAGACTTATGTTCCATACCACCCATTACGGTGTTCCAACTTCAGAAAACACTTCGACCTCGTCTCTCCTTGCATTAAGTAAAATATAAAACAAGTTCTCATTTCCTAGGCAAAAACTACCTCTCAAATTAAAGATTGGTAAGCATATTCAAGTCATAAAGGCATAACTTTTATACGTTTAAAAACACCAGAGTCATTAACCCAATTACTTTTCTAATTAAAAATTAGAAGCGGGGCGCCTGGGTGGGTGGCTCCGTCGGTTAAGCAGCCCACTCTTGATTTCGGCTCGAGTCGTGATCTCACGGTTCACAGAGCCTAACTGGAATTCTCTCTCTCCCTCTCTCTCTCTCTCTCTCTCTCTGCCCCTCCCCAACTCATGTTCTTGCACTCTCTCAAAACGAATAAACTTAAAAAAAAAATTAGAAACAAAGTTCCTAGCAATATCTGAGAATCACTGTCTGCCCCGTCCTAAATCAGGACTGGTTTTCATCCACATGTCAAGTTTAGGCACAAGGCAAACCATTAGTAAATTCATCTATAACTTCCAATTTCAAAGCATTATCACACACATACTATGCAAGATACAAAGTGCTCAAAAGGGTTAAAATCCTTGTTGAATAGAAAACGGGCAAAACCTAAAACTGCCACTTGTCAGCTGCCCACACACACGCCAGGCCTGCACAAAACCAAACACCTGACTGCCTGGGCACAATTAATCTCGGACTGTGCTCTGGGCCACAGTTCAATTATAATGAACATTTTTACCAATCCATCATGTTTTCATTTGATGCTTTCAGTTCCTCACCCTGAAGTTTCCACGGTTAGCGCAGCAACCTCTAACGCACCCCAACGAGCAGTGCTTTCAGCACCTCAGATCTGTCCACCTCTCCTTCACTTCCCTGACTTAACAGATAAATGGCAGGGCGCCGGGGTGGCCGGTGAAGCCTCCGACTTCAGCTCAGGTCACGATCTCGCAGTTTGTGGGTTCAAGCCCCGCGTCGGGCTCATCCTCTCCCTCAATAAATAAATAAACACAAATAAATACTGACTGCACACCTACTGTGTGACAAGACGGTGCTCTAGGCAGGAATACAACAATGAACAAGAAAGGTAAGTCCCATCCATTTAACACTGAATGAGAGGTCCGAAGACGGGCAGGAGCACAGGAGTTAGCCAGTGAACAGGAAAGAGCCTAGTCTGTGTTGGAGGGCATAAACGGGGCTGGAGAGAAAGGCAGAGGCCAGATCACGAAAGGCCATACAAGTTACGACAGGGAGTCTGAACTTTGTCCCAAGAGTAATCCAAGTCAACGAAGCGTAGGAGACAAATTCATCATGGCTGACAAATGTCTCCCGAGCGCCTCCTCAGTGCCGGCCTTGTATTCTAAAACTGACACTCTTCCAGGTGGAAGAGAAGAGGCCGCGGCGTGGGAATGTGTCCCTCCTCCGCTGGTCCGGGGAGCACTGTTGTTCTTAAGAAACACCAGGGCTTTGCTGACCACCATCGCCATGACTCCACTCAAGAGACACGCAGCAGACACATTCCCCGGAAGTATGACCGCCAACCAAAATCAGGCACAACCAATGAGCCCAGTGGGGTGGGAAATTAAATGTGTTTTCAAGAATGCCTTAACTCTTCTGCTGTCTTAAATACCACAGTTAAATTATATGCACTATTATTTCTGGCAATTAAGGCACGTTAACACCAATTGAACAGCAGTTGAAACTGATCTTCAATTAAACGCATCCATCCAGGAGTATAAAATCACTCAAAACTGAAAATTTTTACTCCAGGGAAGCTGTACTCTCTAGCTGAATACTCAGAAAGTAACAGAGCTATGGTGTCTGCCTTATTCATCACCGAGCCCCAAAGCCTAGCACGCTGTAAGGCGGTAACACAGAGAGATTAAATGAATGAAGTTATAGCTCTAGTAACCGAAGTAGGCAAACGAAAAGCCAAGTTTATGTATTTTTTTCTTTTATCGCAGAAAAAATTTTCTAAGTGCCCACCTGTCTTTAATCACCACCACTATCGCTCACGTTGAGAGAAACACACCTACAGCTGGTACCAGGCACAAAACAATAAAACTGCCCAATTTCACCTAGTCAGAGGTACAGGAGTTCAGTAGGTTTTACAGATTAGATTGTTCTAGCTGCTCATCCTTTAGACTCTGTTCACTTCCTGATAATGTTACGAAGGAAACAGGGTAAAAAAAAAAAAAATCCTGTGTTCACCTCACACATTCCCAGTCATGCAGGGACAGTCCTGACGGCTTGCTCCTCGCCTCCAGCTGCCACCGCAGCCTGTGCCGCTGACTGAGAGGCGTGGGGAGACAGAAGACTCTGGTGAATAGGAATTACCAATTTTCAACGAATCAGAAGACAAAACAAAAACAAACAACAAAAAAACCCCACACTTAATACCAAACTCAAAAGTCATGCCGCCATGTCTTCCTTCTAACCGTCAGCACCTATTATTAAGTAACGAAATGTAGGGGCGCCTGGGGGGCTCAGTCAGTTAAGCATCCAACTTCTGCTCAGGTCATGATCTCACGACTTGTGGGTTCGAGCTCCACATCGGGCTCTGTGCTGACAGCTGGGAGCCTGGAGCCTGCTTCGGATTCTGTCTTCTCTTTCTGCCCCTCCCCGGCCTGCAGTCTGCCTCTCAATCTCTCTCAAAAATAAATAAACATTAAAAAAAATTTTTTTTAAATAACAAAATGTAAAAGGTGTTGGTTAATGGATATTTGGGGTCAAAAAAAAAATGCCAGGTAAAATGCACTCTTCTCTGTCTTAAAAGTCATCAGCCCCTTTCGTTTCTGTACGGAAAATAATGGGCCCGGTGTTTCATTAACTGTGTTCACCAATCTGTAATATTTTCCAAATCTCGCTTCTGTAGCAGAACTTCAGTCAGTAAACTATATTGTCCCGGGGCACCTGGGTGGCTCAGTCGGTTGGGTGTCCGACATCGGCTCAGGTCATGATCTCACTGTTCACGAGTTCAAGTCCCGTGTTGGGCTCTGTGCTGACAGCTCGGAGCCTGAAGCCTGCTTCGGATTCTGTGTCTGCCTCTCTCTCTGTGTCCCTCCCCTGATCATGCTCTGTCTGTCTCTCCCTCTCTCAAAAATAAACATTAAAAGAAAAAAATTTTTTTTAAAAACTATATTGTCCCCAACACCAAATTGTCCCCAACACCAAAAATGTGGTATGATGACATCTGTCTGCCTTTACATGGACTTTCAGAGTCCATGCAACTCGGAGCAGAAAACGTTTAAGTTCTATTTCAGGCCTGCTGGACAAAACAATCAATAAACAAAAAACATCAAGTAAGATACGGACAGCCCCCCTTGCATCAGACAAAGTCACAGGACTCTTGAAATACTTCACACAATCCGCAGAGCGTGTCGAATTTGGCAAAAAGAGTAAGCATTTTAGAGACATTTTAAAGAGTCAGAAACCAAGCAACCAGCATCACACTGAAAGAGGTTAAGGGCCACATAAACCAAAAACCCTTGATGCCTCCTTTGTCAGTCATCAGCCCAGGAGTAGCTTGGGCAGGAAATAGACGCCTTTTGGTAACTTAAGCAATACGAAGGCCGATCAGACCTTCGCAGGCAGAAAAAGGAATGGGCACACTGAGGAGAGCAAAAGTTAGTAGTACATTTTTTAAAGTACAAACCAAAGGGAAGAAAAAGAGATAAACTGAACCTCTTTAAAAATGAAAACCTTTCGCACATCGAAGGTTGCTGTTGAGGGTGAGAAGCAGCCCGCAGAACGGGAGCCGGTATTTGCAAACCACAGATCTGGTAACAGCTTAATATTCAGAAAATAGAGAGCTTCTCACAACTTAACAGACAATCCAATTAAAATATGGGCAAAGGACCAGAAGAGACATTTCTCCAAACAAGATACACGAGTGGCCAATGAACCCACGAAAAGATGCTCGTGGTTCGTCACTAAGGAAACACAAGGCAAAACCACAACGAGCCATCGTTGCACACCTAGATGCCTGTACTTTGAAACAGAAACAACAAACGAACCCCAAAAACGGAAAGCAAGACGGGGAGGCCGGGATGTGGCAAACTGGAGCCCTTGCACACCGTTGGTAGGAATGAAAACTAGCACACCCGCCGTGGAAAAGTCTGGCAGGTCTCGAAAAACAAGCTAGAATGACCACATTACTCAGCAATCCGTCCCTAAACATATGCCCCAAAGAATTAAAACCAGACACCCAGACGGGTTATCTGCACACTAAAGTCCATAGTGGCATTATTCGCACACACAAAAGGTGGAAATAATTCAAGCGCTTGTCAAAGATGAAAAACGAAATGAGGGGCGCCTGGGTGGCTCAGTCGGTTAAGCGTCCAGCTTCGGCTCGGGTCATGATCTCACGGTTCGTGGGTTCGAGCCCCGCGTCGGGCTCTGTGCTGACAGCTCAGAGCCTGGAGCCTGCTTCGGGTTCTGTCTCTCCCTCTCTCTCTACCCCTCCCCCATTCATGCTCTGTCTCTGTCTCTCTCTCTCTCTCAAAAATAAAAAAAGAAAAACATAAAAAATAATAATAAAATAAATTCACCTATCAAAAAAATGTGGTGGATACATACAAGGGAATATTAGGCAGCCATAAAAGGAACAAAGTTCTGATCACGCCGCCACACGGATGAGCCTTGAAACCACTGCACGAAGTGAAATGAGCCAGGTACGGAGGCGGTACCCTAGGGTTCCACTATGTGGCGCACCTAGAAGAGGCGGACACTGATAGAGACAGAAGGAGACGGGACGGGACCAGGGGCTGAGGAAAAAGGGGAATGAGGAATTACTGCTGAATGGGAGCAGCGTTTCTGCTTGGGGCGATGGGAGTTTGGGGAACGGTGATGGGTGCAAAACCCGGGGACGTGACGAAAGCCAGAGAACTGCACGTTTAAATCACTGAGATGCGTGCCAAGCTTTACGGTATATCCCCTTCTACCCCAAAGAAAATAGCAAAGAAAACACGTGCGAAGTAGTCTGGGGCAAAATGAATGCAAAGTCACTTCGAAATCAGGATTCATAGACGCCGTCCTTCCCCCCGAGTGAACGCAACCCCGCAGCGGAGAGACTGGTTCACCCGGACAAGAGCATCTCCATTCGGGCCATGAATGGCGAAGTGCATCCAACGGGTAGGCCTACCCTAGACTGTCCTAGCCCCCGAAATACCACGATCCAGGACACTTCCCATCAGGACTCCACGGATAATGAGGATATGGATTAAAGGGAGTTTTTCTTAAAAAGTTAAAAGATTAAATGTATTGTATTTTTAATTTTAAATTTATTGTATATTTAAAGAATACAGTTTCATAATAAATACATCGAAACCTCTAAAGCCAGTCTGTTCCCATCTTTGGCCCATGTGGTTTACCTGAAGTTGCCAATTTGTCACTTTCTAAACTGGAATAAAGGATTTCTCTTTCTTTCTTTCTTTCTTTCTTAACAACGCAAACATGATCACAACGCGGCATTTAAGAAAATACGATTTTCTGACCTTCACAAGTCAAGGGGCTACCAGTCGGAAAATGTACACATCACAATCCTGAGTATAATTCAGGCGCGGTGCCTAAAAGCAGAACTCCTCGAGATAGGATAACGAGCAGCTCTAGGAGAAGAAAGATACATAACGCTTGTTCTCCCACCTTCCCAAGGGCACGGCTGTTCAACGGCGAGACCTGAGCAAGAGGTTCACACGCCGTGGATCCGGGGCCACCTGGAGGGTGAAGAAGACGGTCCCCCCTCACGATATTTAAATGTTTCACGGCTCTTTAAGAAAAATAACACACGGCCGCGCTCACTAGCATAGCCTAGATTGATTTAAGGTTTAAAGCACGACACTCCCGCGATCCCTGCCAGCCCGTCCCTGACACTCCGCAGCACTGTCGTCACCATAATTAGGCCGCTAATCGCCTCAGAGAACTGTTCATAATTGATGACGGTCACTAAGGTAACTCAGAAACAATGACCAGGTTGCCTTCGAGTCCCCGCAAAGCACCTGGGTGTCTGTAACCTGGGAAGGCGGAGGAACAAAACCTCGGGTCTGATCATTGCTTGGCCAGCGAAGGGAGGGGAGGGAGGGACACTGGAGAAGAGACAGCTCTTTAAATGATTCAGTGTGACTCCCGAATTCAGGGGATCCGCAGGGGGGATGAATGTTCTCCGGGATAAAGCCACAACATACCGAAGAATGTCCTGGCTCAAAATGGAATATTCATTTTCATTTAGCATCCAATTACCTTGAGGACAGGGACGGGGCAGGGGCTGGTGAGTCCAGGGCCATCTCACGCTTGAAAGCAAAGCGTGAGTCTATGAAAGGACTGATCTAGCAGATTAAAACTTGAACAGATTTCCCCAAGGACAAAAAAAAAGGGAGGGGGGGATAAAGTCTTGACATCCCCGAGATATTCCCATAAAAACTTTTTTTCTTTTCTTTTCCTTGTCATAGTAACTTCAAAGATACAGTAATATCTTTCAGAGGGATTTCCTTGTCAAAGTAATTTCAAAGATTTCCAGTGCAACATTCCTCCTTTTCAGGGCAAGCGTCCTACAACAGCAGGGCCGCACAGAGTCAACTTCTCCGTCACCCCAAAGGGGGAACCCGGGCGGCGAGCCGATCACGCGCGAACACTTCACCGCCCCAGCCGTGCCACAGAAGCCACGGCTCGGCACTTCGCCTCGGCAAACGGGAAATCCACGTTTTAAGATGGGGTGCCTTTCCTCGACACAGGCCATTATTCCTTCTTCCACTCCAAGGGGCACCCCGCACTTGCTCAGAATCCCGTAACCTCAGATCTGAAAGGGACCCTCGAGTCTGTACGATCATCCGTGTCCTCAGTTCACAGACGGGAAAACTGAGTTACGCTTCCTCTCCAGTCACTGGGGAAGTCGGCCTGGAGCCCCGGCCCCTCCAGCGCTGTGTGGTGCTAGCATCAGACCCCGGGGGACGTCTCCGGTTTACAAATAATCGTTACAAAGCTAGGGAGCTTGGGGTCCGGCTCTGTCCTAAGCCCTTTTACATACACATTCTACTTAATTCCCACAAACAACCACAAGAAAGATAGTATCTTCTACTTGGTGGGTAAGAAAATTGAAAATAACTTGCCCGGGGAACCCGGCTGGCTCACTGCATAGAGCTGGGGACTCCTGATCCCGGGGCTGTGAGTCAGAGCCCCGCTTTGGGCGTGGAGGGAAGGGAGGGAGGGAACACTGTGCACCTTCAGCGTGTTCATTCAAAACCGAGGCCTGGCCGTTCCTGAGCTCACGTTCAGTCCTAGTCTACAGTCCTTCCCACGGCTACAGGGTCCCACGGGGCCCGACGCCTCCCGCAGTCCTGAACTCATCTCCTACCACGCTCTCCCTCCCAGTCACTTCAAAACATCCAGCCAACCTTCACTCAAACTCCTCCCTGCCTCAGGCACCCCCATCCCTACCCCGACCTCCCCCCCCACACCTGTCAGTGATTCTTTCTAGCCCTCCAAGACAAGTACCGCCTCTCCAACAAGGCTTCCCCTAGCCACTCAGTCCATCTAAAACGGACACTCGGGGGGCGCCTGGGCGGCTCAGTCAGTGAAGCGTCCGACTCTTGATCTTGGCTCGGTCACGATCTCAGGTTCACAGCTCGGAGTCCCACGGTGGGCTCTGCTGGGCTCTGTGCTGAGAGCGTGAGGACTGCCTGGGATTCTCTCCCTCCCTCTCTCTGCCCACTCCTCCCCCCGGGATTCTCTCCCTCCCTCTCTCTGCCCGCTCCCCCCCCACCCCGCCCCGCCACGTGTATGCGCTCTTGCTCTCTTTCAAAACAGCTACACTTAAATAAATTAATTAATTAATTAATTAATTAATAAAAATAATAAAGCAGATACTCCGGCACTCCTGCCGCTATCTGAAATCATCTTGTAGACTGGTTGTCTCCTTATTAGGATAAAAGCACCACAAGGGCAAAAACCGCTCACCGAAGTAAAAGTGCCAGGATGGCAAAGAGTTCGGCCTCACTCATTTCTAGACTACCCAAGACCCGAGAGCACCGACCAGAGGAGGCCCTCAAAAGAACCACTGGTTGGATAAAGGAACGAATGCCTGTGTCCAAACTCCCATCCCATTAAGAACCACGATCATATAATTTAGCAACTTACCACCAACTATCTTCTATTTTTCCCTGGTTGTTTCTTGGGATTAATCTTATCATTTCAACCATATTGCATGTGCCTCAGGGGATAGCTTATAATTCTCACTTTAGGCAAGTTAATGACTCAACTTGGGCTTCTGCGATCATCTAGAAAATGAAAGCAGCGCTCAGAAGTCTGGGGTTCAGGGGCACCTGGGCGGCCCGGCTGGATGAGCATCTGACTTCTGATTTCAGCTCAGGAGGCATCTAGCCCCCCACACCGAGCCCTGAGATGAGTCTGGCGCCTGCTTGAGAGTCTCTCTCCCCCTCCCTCTGCCCCTCTACCCCTCTCAAGCATCTGTGTGCGCTCTCTCCCTCTCAAACATTTTTTAAATTAAAAATTTTTTGCAAAAAAAAAAAAAAAAAAAATTTTTTTTTGCAAAGAAGTCTAGAATTCAAATATCTCCCACAGCTGGTAACATAATGGGTAGATACTCAAATACTGATTATTGACCCACGGATCTGAAATTCTTTCCATTTTCTCACATATTTCTACAAAAATACACCCACTGTGCAAAGGTGAGCACACTTACTTAGCTAGCATTAGAAACTAAAGAATAACTGGGGCTCCTGCGGGGGATGGGCTCGGTCGGTTAAGTGTTGACTTTGGCTCAGGTCATGATCTCACGGTTCGTGGGTTCGAGCTCCGCGTCGGGCTCTGTGCTGACAGCTCAGGGCCTGGAGCCTGCTTCGGAGTCTGCGTCTCCCTCTCTCTCTGCCCCTCCCCTGCTCATGTTCTGTTTCTCTCTCAAAAATAAAATAAACATTAGGTTGCGGGGAAGGGAGAAAAAAAATAAAATAAACATTAAAAAATTTTTAAAAATAAACATTAAAAAAATTAAACGATAGATTAGTTTGCATTTAAAAAAATTAATATTAAAAAGAAGAGGGAGAAGGAGAAAGGAACTGGGACAGAGCTGCCCTTAAACCGGCAGCAGGCGGGCCCACCGCTTCCCGCGCTCCCAGAGGGCTCCGCGAACCTCCCTGAAGCCACGCCCAATCTGCTGGCTTCTGATTATCCTTTATCTCCACCAGCGTTAACCTCCAGTTTTCTCTCTTTCTTTGACCGGCCTCGGCAGCATCGCATTCTTTTCCTCCTTGCTGGCTAAAGTTCTGTCTGCCTTAGACGGTTGGATGTGTCCAACGGATCTTCTACGATCAAACCAGCTCCGAAATTAGAGCGGTCGGTTGCATTTTGGCTTCCAAGGTTTGGAATTTCTACCCTCCTGGAGAGTTCCAGAGTCCTGGCCACACAGAGCCCCTCCTGCCCGGGAGCGGATACCTGCCGCTCCCGCTGGCCGGTCAGGCTCAGGGGGGGGAACGGCAGGCTTAGAGCAGGACCATCTACTGGCTACGGCATCAAAAGCCCAGAACCCTGTCTGATCCGCATGAGCGGCTGCTCCTCAAGATTGTCCAAGATTAGCATATTTTCACTGTTAACGACATCTCAACGCCAAACCCAGACTTTGTTCCCAAGACGGCGAAATGCTGCAGGGAGACGTGAAACGGCACCAAAGGCCTGGTGAGAAACGTGTTGTTCCGTTTTAGAACTTCAACCTGTTCCCTACATACGGCTTCCTTCTACGATGACTGGCAGGACTCAAAAAAAAAAAAAAAAAAAAAAATTTGAGTGAGCTGAGTGTGAAAACGCGCGTGAGGGGGTGGGGATATTTAACAGGATGAGGTTTTTTACTTTTTTAAAAAAATAACCTACATTCCACCAAATGAGTATGGCTCCACAAAAGCTCAAGAACTGTGTGCACTGTGGCATTTAGGAGGCATTGGCATGGAGGGAACAAAAGAAAAAAAAAAAAGAGGTTGTTTTCATATTAAACTGTGGGGAACCTGAAATTTTCCTCTGGTTATTAGAAAAAGTTGCATTTGATTACATAAAACGTATCTTTCTAAAACTCTTAGGTCTGATATTTGTACAGAATGTGAATGAATTCTCAACTTTCCGGATGTAAAAATATCCCATTCGAAGCTGGTTAAGATGAAGTGCTGGTTTTTCAGACAGCGGTGGGGTTTTGTCAAGTTTCAGATCAGAGGATCGAGTGACTTGCTGAAGGTCATTTGGCCAAATCTCGTGGGATTAGCGTTACCGGTTCCTGCCTTCCAGAAGCCAACCAAAAAAATCAAACTTTTCTTGGAACGAAGCATGCCAAAAGGGAAAAACCATTCCCCATTTCCTTTCCTCAGTCATCAAAGGACGAAAGAAAAGTTCGTTTCGATGGCAGAACTTCAATCAATAAAGTTTCATCCATACACAGACTACCACCCTCTAACCATGCACGGGCACCTCTCTCAAAAATCATAACTGTTTTTACCAACTTGCAAAGGTCAGTAACCTCTCTACGACCTTTCCATCGAACACCCTCATAAACTTACTAAGACGCTTTTAAATCAGCATTTTGTATGTACGTCTGTAAATACTTCACTTCCCTTATCTTCTGAAAAGATCTGGCCAGACTAGAAAGTATAGATGTATTCTAAGCTGTTAGATTTTTTTTTTAAGTTAAAGGATCATATGGGGCGCCTGGATGGCTCAGTCGGTTTAGCGTCGGACTTCGGCTCAGGTCATGATCTCACGGTCTGTGAGTTGGAGCCCCGCATTGGGCTCTGTGCTGACAGCTCAGAGCCTGGAGCCTGCTTCGATTCTGTGTCTCCCTCTCTCTCTGCCCCTCCCCCACTCATGCTCTGTCTCGCTCTGTCTCAAAAATAAATAAACATTAAAAAAAATTAAAAAAAAAAAGTTAAAGGATCATAAATAAGTCCAAAATTTTCTTCAGAACTCTGAAAGGAATAGGGATATTCCATCAGGACAGGTGAAACGGGGATTGAATGAATGAGACTCAGGCAGGATGGGGCGGGGCTGGGGCGGGGCTGGGGCGGGGCTGGGGCGGGGCTGGGGAGAAGAGGCTCTTCCAACATCACTATCACAGTATAGGCTGCTGCTTCAGACATTTCAAACCCACCACCTTCATCCCATTCTCTGCCCCAGCCTTTTCATTTCTACTTTCGAACTGCTGATACAAAACACTACTTTTGAATTAATAACAAAAATGTAATACCCAGTGAAGCCATATTTTGCAATCGCTAACTGCACTGGGATGGGGATATTAAAGTAGCAAAGAACTCTTTGTACTTGCTACAAACATGAGACAGTCATGTCCAGCAAGCCACGGTCCTCACGTCCAATTGTCTAAGTCGAACGGTGCCATTACTCCTATTTCAGGGAGACCCTCAAGTCCAGGACGCTGCCCTTTGCTCTCGGACTACAGGTCACCAATATCAAGAGCCGGCGTTAGAACTCGAAAATCCTAGGTTAACGGGTAGGCTGAAATTGTGGCTGGACTATATCATACATGATCAACTCTGAAATATTTATAACTAACATTATTTTCCTCTTAATCTCAAATTCGACTCGAGTCTACCTATTTCTAAATAGAGTTGTAACACTCTTTGGGCTGATGATTTCTCTTTAGGCCTTTGAGCAAAACGTGATCACAGGGTATATAAAGCGAATCAAACGCAGGACTGGAAAAAATTAAACCCAGTAAGTCTCTAACACTTTCCATTAGACCAGAAGTGAGAACTGTCACTATTTGGAAATGAATCAGGTGAAGCTATTATCACACTGCCAACATACAGCTGTTTTTGACTTGCAAAGACAATTTCATATGGTTCAACCTAACATTATTTTTTAAGCTCATTTTAATAACGGTCACAAATCAAGGTGTTCACAACCCAAGGCACACAAAACCTGCTTTTCTCTAGACCTTCTTAGCCTTTGGAAAGATCTGCCACCCCACTCTCCAAAGCTGGTCATCTGAGAAATTAAGTGTGTTAACAGGAAAGCCAAGATCAAAAACAAACAAACAAACAAAAAACCCCAAGACCAAAGCCCCACCGAACAGCTGAATAGAACTGCCTACAAGAACCCTAAAGCCATGCCACGTGTTCTTCACAGCTCTCACTGCCCACTACCAGGATTTGAATCCTAAGATCTGCCCTTCAGAAGACTTCCATTTAAGGAGAAACTAGTGAAAATTTAAGTGCTCCGCATCTTCTCCGATTTTCGACGATACAGGGATCTAAGCGCGGTAAAATGTCCATCACTGTACACTGGGGCCCCGCTGACCCAAAAAACCACTGTCGAAGAATGTTAACGGAGCTGAGGAGTAAATTTCTGTTGGAGAATGTGCCTTCTAACCTTTCTAATCTAAAGGGTGATCACCGTCGCGGCGGGATTATTCTATTTGGATATGGCTGGTTTATGTACAAACGACGGAAAGCGGTTCTGACTCCAAGACCGCATCTGGGTCTAAATCTAGCATCTCACACCCGCTGGTATTAAGTCTCATATCTAATATGCTAACGACCTCTTTTCTCAATTAATTCCACTAATTACTCACCGGTTCTCGTTCCGCCAAAGTTCCTATCTCCTGATCTGATCCATCGGACCACATACCATGGTCCCCGAGAGGGATGGTTTTTCCCTAAGATACTTCATAAACTGTTGAAGTATTTCATTCATGGTATACATCATCACGATTGACCATCAAGTGAAATATGCTCTTAAAAAAAAAAAATCAGGGGGCGCCTGGGTGGCTCAGTCGGTTGAGCGTCCGACTTCGGCTCAGGTCATGATCTCACGGTTCGTGAGTTCGAGCCCCACGTCGGGCTCTGTGCTGACAGCTCAGAGCCTGGAGCCTGCTTCCGATTCTGTGTATCCCTCTCTCTCTGCCCTTGCCTTGTTCACGCTCTGTCTCTATGTCTCTCAAAAATAAATAAACGTTAAAAATTTAAAAAAAAAAATCAGGAGAGAATCCCCCGCTCTATCTGGAAACTTCTCTACTCAGCTAGTTCAGTGTGGACAGGTCAAGAGAATGGTTCCAGGCACTGCTACGGTGCTAGAGGGCAGGCCCCTAGAATGAGACCATCAGACCATCGACCCTCTCCTAAAACATCCAAATGACCCAGACTGTTTATAGCAGAATTTTCTCTCCTTGCCCCAGCCCCAACAGCATCTTCTGGTCATTTTTTGCCCTGAACTAAAGTTTTCTCTAGAGCCTGTGGGGACACCGAGCCGGTCAAATACAGTCTTTAAACCTTCCGTCTACTCCCCTCTTTCGCAAAAGTTGCATGTAACTGTTTGTTTGTTTGTTTAAAAAAGCACGTACAAAAACTCCCTATGCACCTGAAATGCTTTAAAAGAGAATTTATCTACGTCCATCCTTAAAACCCTACGAGGTTAGGCTCAGTAGTCCCATTCTACAGAAGAGAAAAGCTGAGGCGCAGTCACGTGCCCAAGGTCATTGAGGGCAGGGGTTTGAATTTAAGTCTGACCTCAGTGTCCTCTGACCTTAACCCTCACGCTGTATTCCCTTCCAATCTTTCTTCATGTCCTTTATATGTCTACCTGCTCTGTGCTCTTAGGGAGTCTAAGCTTGGGCAGCGGTGCAGTTTCTCCAGGGGCTGTCTTGCCTTGAAAGGACAAGCCTTCCAGAAGAATAAGTACCCATTCCATTTTTCCTCCATGCTCCTCCTTCCCACCTGGCACCATTTCCCCCAGGCTCTTATCGTTTCTCCTCCTCTAGGGCCAATTTCCGTGTCCTCTCGGTCCCTGAGCAGACACCCAGACACCGGAGGATACTGGAGGGCCGCCTTCTACCCTCAAGGCTAAGAGAAAAGTACAAGGGCGGAAGGGTCCAGACAGCCCCTCTCCCAGAGTCTTCATTGGGGAAGAAACTGCGGCCGAGGGCCGGAGGGGGTGGGGGGAGAATTTGGGGAAGGAAGAGAGGTACGGGGCGGGGTAACGAGGGTGTGCCCTTGGGGGTGGGGGTGGGGAGATGGAGGTGGGGAGGAGGCGCGGGGCGCTCAGGGG
>PITB01018326.1:0-35356 GCA_004024585.1 Paradoxurus hermaphroditus
TTTTTTTTTTTTTGCTATAACACATTTTTAACCAATCATCACACACTATTGATAATTTAATACACTCCCTACAGGTGTTAAGATGGTCTGAGTTGGAATCCCTACTGGACAAGTTCCTAGATGACTGACCTTGGGTAAATCACCATCTCTCCAAGCCTGCCTCAGTTTCCTCAATGTTAAAATTTGAATAACAAAAGAATTTCCCCAGAGTGTCATAGTTGTACCGTCACAGTAATTAATATTTGCTGAGCACTTACTATGTGTCAGGTACTTTATAAAGATTACCACACGGACCTATGATTTACATATTAGGGAACTGGGGTTAGGAGAGGTTAAGTAATCTGCCCAAGGTCCAACAGTCTCTAAGAAAGTGATGGAGGTAAACAGAATCACAGGCCATCTGACTGCAAAGCCTGCACCATTAACTGTTAATGTAATGGAATAACAGAGTGCTTAGTGAGGGCCTTGCAAAGAAAATGAATTTAGCAAATGATAACTGATACAACTATAAAAAAGCAGAAAAAATTAGCAATTGACATGTCATTAAAAAATTTTTTTTAACATTTATTTTTGAGAGAGAGAGAGACAGAGCACGAGCAGGGGAAGGGCAGAGAGAGAGGGAGACACAGGATCTGAAACAGGCTTCAGACTCTGAGCTGTCAGCACAGGGCCTGACTCCAGGCTGGAACTCACAACCATGAGATCATGACCTGAGCTGAAATCAAGAGTTGAACACTTAAATGACGGAGCCACCTAGGCTCCCTGCAATTGACATACCATTTAAAGACACTTGCTACTGTTAAAATTTTGGCTATTTCCTTCCAGTCTTTAAGAACTATTTCAGACATACCCAAAGTTTAGAAGGAAATGGACCTTCCATGTCTGGCTTTTTAAGACATAAAATATAGTAGGTTAGGTGGCTCAACCTTAGGTATTTTTTCCTTGTGCATTATTTTTCTTTAGATTACTAGAGTAACACCACATCACTTTCTTTTAATTAAAAACTCTATCTTAAGCATTTCCCCTAGCATAACAAATATGCTACATGATTTCTCATGGCTGTATATATAATTCTGCATGGCTGAAACATGATTTATCAATTCCTCATTGATGGACATTCAGGCTATCTCCCTGAAAAAAATATCACTATACACAACCACCTTTCTTCAAGCATCTGATAATTCCCTTCAGATAAAGTCCTAGAAAGGCTGGAAGTTCAGAGTCTTACCCTTACAGCTTTTTAAAAAATGTTTGTTTATTTTTGAGATAGCAAGAGCCAGCACTAGTAGGGGAGGAGCAGAGGGAGAAGGGGGTCAGAGGATCCGAGCAGGCCATGCATTGACAGCAGAGAGCCCAAAGTAAGGCTCGAACTCAGCAACTCGGACACCATGACCCTAGCCAAAGTCCACGCTTAGGGACTGAGCCACTCAAGCGCCCCTAACCTTAACAGCTTTGTGTGTGTGTGTGTGTGTGTGTGTGTGTGTGTGTGTGTGTGTGTATGCGTTTGCCAAATAGCTCTCAAGGAAGAGTGAGAATAAGAAGGGAGGTTGAGGGTTTTTTCTCCACTTTTTAAGCCGTTTTGTTCAATTAAAACATATATACAGAAACGTGCACAAAAGTGTACAACTCATTCAATTTTCAGAAACAGAACACACCGCGCACCCAAGGTCCAGATCGTGAAACAGAACATTTCCAGCAGCCCAGAGCCGTCTTGCCCCTCGCCATCGCCACTCTCCGACGGGTGGGATTTTAACGCCACAGGCCCACCAACCCCATTATGTCTCTGTAAACTTAGTTCATTAATACTTTGCTATCACCTAGACCACGAAAACACGAGCTAAGTCTTGACTGCGAACGTGTAACAGTCTCAGGTCCCGCAACGCGAAGCGCACAGGGAAGTCTGGCTGCACCGACAACTCCGCCGGGGTCCGCCAGGCTCCCGGCGTGCAGCGCGGCGATCCCGGCGTGCCCCGCGGCGCGCGGAGCCTGCGACTGAGTGCACTGCGAGGACGGCGGGAGCGGCGGCGGCGTAGCGTGAGGCTGCGCGTCTGCTGGCGGCCGGAGGGGACGACGCGGGGTCAACATGGAAGTGTAAGTCATCTAGGGCGCGTCCCGGAGCTCGCGAACGTGTCCACAGCTGGGGACGGCTGGGCCGAGGGGAGCATGCACGCGGGCATGGAGCGCACCTTGTACCAGCGTGCGGGGGACAGGCTTGGGGCGGGAGGTGGGGAAGAAAGGGACCTTGGCTCTGCCCCTTGGAACTTTCGACCCTACTCTTACCCTGTGCTTTGGACGCGAGGCCCAGCGCGGCTTGGCCTGGCCGTCTTTCAGTGTGCCTGCTCCCGCAGTCGCTCATATCCTAGCGTGTCCTGGTTCCCAGTGGGAAGCTCAACCCGCTGTCGCGGCGGGGACTCAGATGGTCTAAAGCCCTGAGTCTGCCCTGGGGGTATCTGCAGGAGAGATGGAGAAGTGCTGGATTAGAGCTTGGGGCTTACTTCGGGGAGCCCTAACTCGGAAGAAGGCCTCTCCGAGTTTGCCGAGCAGTTCGCCTTGCGAGGGGAGGGGCGGGTTTGCTGGGAAGAAAGAAGGTGGTACTGGAGCCAGGACTGGGATCTCAGAAACTTATTCTTCGTGTGTATGTTTGCTTATTGTACCGCGTGCAGATGGAAGTTTTTGCTGCTGCCCCGCATGGGGGATTTTCCATGGTTCACATGAACTTGTAGGCATACCTATATTGTGTTCTCTTTGGCATTGATTATTTAATACTCACGTTTTCCCTTTGTGTTCTTTTGCCTCGTGGCTAATGGTCAGGTATACTACTATTTTCCAGGTTTTTAAAAAACACAATTACGTATATGTGACTGAAATGAAAACTTGGTGAAAGAATACTTTTACTGTATTCAGTGCACTGTGATTTTGTTTCTTATGAAAGAATGCTGACCTACTAAATTGATTTTGCAGTCCATTAATGGGGTTTAATCTACATCTTGAAAAACATTCAGAGATCTTATTCTAGCTCAGGCTATTACATTTTTTCCCTCCTTACTAGAGGAGGGAAACAATTAAACATTAAACAATTCACCTTTAATTTATCCCATCTTTAAAAATTCCTTGTTCCCATATTCATGCCCACGTATTGCTCCATTTCTGCCTCTCCTCGGAACAAAACTGCTTAGAAGTGTTTTTAATCCCTCATTCTCAATCAGCCTGTTGGGCTTTCATCCACACCAGTCTACAGAAATGGTTTTGTGATGATTATCTGAGCCCTCAGTCTTGTCAAGTTCAAAAGTTGATTTTCTGTGCTCAATCTTCTTGATCCCTTAGCAGCAGTCGACACAGAAACTCTCACTTGTACTTTAAAAACAAAACAAAGAAACTGCAGAAACTCTTTGGCTGTCTGCATCAAGGACTGCTTCTCAGTCTCCTTTCCTGGTTTATTTTTCCTCCCTTTCTTGGCTTCTAAATCTTGAGGTATCTTACCGCTCAGTCCCGGGACCCCTTTCTCTCCACACCCTCTCCTTTGGTCATTTTACCCACCTATATGCTGATGACTCCCAAAAGTATGTTTTTTTTTTAAACATTTTTTTTAATTTATTTTTTTAACGTTTATTTATCTTTGAGGGACATAGAAACAGAGTATGAGCAGGGGAAGGGCAGAGAGAGAGGGAGACACAGAATCTGAAGAAGCAGGCTCCAGGCTCTGAGTGTCAGCACAGAGCCCGACGCGGGGCTCGAACTCACAGACCGTGAGATCATGACCTGAGCCGAAGTCGGCCGCTCAACCAACTGAGCCACCCAGGCACCCCCCAAAAGTATATTTCTAATATCATCCTTTTCTCTCATCATCCGTCTAATTGCTTAGCCCCAAAATCTAACCCTCCTTTCTCACCCCTAAATCCAGTCCATCAGCGAGACCTGTCGTCTCCACCTTCGATATATTTTGTATGCAGTTACTTTTCTCCATTGCTAAATGTAGTCTGTCATCTCTGGTCTGGTTTAAGCAGTAGCCTTTGGCTTCCACTCTTATCCACACCCGCCTCCCCATTCTGTTTTCCAGTTCGCAGACAGAGTAATCTTAAAATATTAATTGGATCAAACATCCCCTATTAAAACGCTTCATTTACTTTCTTTTGTACCAATATGACCCTGTATAACCTCACCTACTCACCAACCCTCTCTTGTGCTACTGCCCCCACCCCCAAACACACACACTGTCCACTGGCAGTTCTGTAGTTTCTATATTCTTCCAAGCCCTTTCCTACCTCAGGACCTTTGCATTGCAGTTCCCTCTGCCTGGTACTTTTCTCTCTCTCCTGCTCCCTCTCTATCTTTTTGATAGTTCAAGTTGAGTGTTGCTTTTCCTCTTCAGCCAGTCTGAAATAAGTCCTCCTTTTGTCTCTTATAGCACCATAGTTTACTTTTCTTTTCAATAATTACAAGTTGTGATAATAGATGTATGTTTACTTGTTTAGTGCCTTGTCTCCTTCCTGAGAAAGTTCCATGGAGGCAGGGACTCCTTTCTTTTCCCCTAGTGCTTAGCACTGCATTTGGCATGCGTTAGGCATGCAGCAGATAGTTGTTGAATGAACTAATGTGACAGTACTTCATTAATAATTTAATTAAGAATTAATAGAATTGAGTTAGCTAGTCTCCTAATGGCTGAGCATGTAGATTTTCTGATTTTCGTAAGTGAAATGGTTTGAATCAAGAGTTTTTTCTTCTATAGCAGCAACCTGTCCATTTCTCCCAAGGATTCAGTGACTTATTAACACCCGTCAAGAATTTTGCAGTAAGCAATTTACGGGGAAGTGAGGTTTCCAGAGAGTAGAAGGACCTTGGAATGGAAAGGTCTGGAGGCCTAACTTTAGTTCCTGCCTGGCCTCCAACATGAGGTATGATCTCTGGCAGTGTGGTCCTCCGCATCTTTAGCAGAAGGCTGAATGTCTGAGAGGACAAACATACTGTGCCTCTTTCAGGCATTCCTAGGACCTGGAGGGAAGCGGCATGAAAGGAGAACTTCTCTGAGTTTTTGCTATTTTTTTCTGTGAGTCGCTGAGTAAATACTTCCTGGGAGAATAATACATGTAGACATACAGAAGTTTTTTAAAGGTGATGAATATTTATACTTTATTTGATTGAGTGATAAAAGTTGAAAAATAAAAACTTGCTGACTGTCATTTGGATACATTTTTGTCAGGTAAAAGGTTAGAAAATACTCATAGGAAAATTGAGTATTTATATATATAATAAGGTATTTGCTATTTGGCTAATTTTGTCTAATGCCTTGGGATTATTTATATACGTGGAAAGCTTTGTGTTCACTCTTTTATTCTTGAACTTTATATACGTAGTTAGGGAAGATGGACTGTCTTCTGTATCTTTTTGAGATCATGTCAGAATTTCCTTCATTTTACAGCTGGAAATACTGAGATTTAGAGAAATTAGCTAATAGGTCCTATAACCGTTCAGTAACAGGACTGGAAAGAGGATATTTTTTTGCTAGCTCCCAAGAGAATGCTACCGATTAGAAAGTTCATTGACTTTGAAGCGTACCCAGTTTTCTTGTACTTCAGTTTTTCGGCACGTGGCTTGAATCAATAACGGGTTGAGCAGAGGGGAATTTGAGCAGTTCTGTTCATCATCGCGTGCGTAAGTAACTGTGTGGCGGCCAGCAGGTGCTGTTTGCATACGTATGTGTGTTTCTAAAGAAAGGTCTGCCAGAAGATCATTTTGTTCTGTTTATTCGGAATTCGATTTTCCAAAGTAGTTGTTTGCCTCCATTAAATTGACTCAGCAAGTTAAGCAAAATTTACACATTACATTTCAAATAGCAAGTCAGCTTTAGTCAACTAATTTATTACTTAAGGAAATTAAGTGACTCCTACATGTTAATATAGATTCAAGCAATCTTCTAACTTCACTTGGAATATTTGCTTTGAACATCTGTCAGTAAAATCAGTACTAGTCAGATCCTGTAGGAGAATATGAGGTTTTGTGTAGGCGGGGAGTTTCTAGAAGTCTGAATGCTTGTGAATGCATTACATAATACCGAAGTGTAAGCTGTACAGAGAGCAGACCGTTCCTGCTCGGTAGGAACAACAGCTTCTAAATGTGTAATTGACAGATTATAGTCACCCTAAAAAACATTGGAGGAAAATGCATCTTATGTCCTTAATTACAAGTTATACTAATGTCTTTTTTAACACTCTTTCTCAACTTTTTACCTTGAAAAATTCCAAACGCATAGAACAGTTGCAAAAAGACCACCCCAGATCCCTTTGCACCCTCTATCTAGAGTCCCCATTTGTTAACATTTTGACATATTTGCCTCATCTCTCTTACACATGAATACATTCTCTCTCTTTACACACACACACACACACACACACACACACACTCTTTACTGAATCATTTCAAAGTTGGAGATACGTCATTTTATCCAGTCATAAAAATTATTCTATTTAACTGCAGTATCATCATCACACCCAGGGAATTTAGCACTGATGTGCCAGTATCATTAAACTACAGCCTATATTAAAATTTCTCCAGTTGTCCCAACAATGTCATTTTGGCTGGATTTTTTTAAACCACCGATTCAAGATCCAGTCAAGAATCGTACATTTTTAATCGTCATACAATTCGTAGTTGTCACAGTTTTTAAATCTCCTTTAAGAATAGGTTCCTAGCCTGTTTTTGTGACATTGACATTGTTACAAATGACATTGATATTTGAAGAGTCTAAACCATTTGTTTTAAAGTATGTTCCTTAACTTGGATTTGTCTGATTATATCCTCATGACTAGATTCAAATTCAGCATTCTTTGACAGGATTGCTCTAAGGGATGTGTCTTCCTCAGTGCATCACATCATCATTGGTGCTGTTAAATTAGATCGTTTGTTTTAGTTGATGTCTGTCCAGCCTCACCATATCCTGTTCCCACCAACCTGCCACTTAGTGGTGGTTATAGTAGGATAAAAGCTGTCTTTAAAATTTTTATCAATATACACTATTCAGGAACTGAAATGAACATGGTTCATTTTGTAAAAGTAGCTATTATGCCTATTGACAATTGAAAAAAGGAAAGTCTAACATGTTGGCATTTACTCTATTAGTATTTGCTGAGTAGAAAAATTATTTATCTTCATAATACAAGAATAAATTAATAAATCAGCTTCTGCCAGCCAGAATCTCTAAGGTGTGGTTCTTGTTTAAACATCCATTGTTCTCCTGGTCCCCAAACACAGGTTCATTAAAACACGCGTTAAGAGTGTCTCTCCTTTGTATATTGGTTTTAGTAAAGACAGATTATGTTCTTTGGCTTCTTGCCTTAACAATATTGGCTCAGACAGTGAGGCAATAGCTTGGAATAGCCAAGGACAGATTTCCCAAGACATGGAATATTCTCCATGACAGAGGAGAGGCAATGCTTTGAAAATGAAGTTGTAACAGTGACACTGGATGGACCCCTTAGCCTTGAGGAAAAATAACATTTGTATTATTTTCCAATCTGTTCCAGAAAGGGATCTCTTAGTTACAGGGTATTTTACACACAGGGAGTTTTAACTCAATTTCAAGCAAAGATAGGAAGAAGCTTAGTGGGCTGACTTCCTGATTAAGGAGGCAAAGATGACATGTGGTTTGATTTGTCATTTTTAATTTTAAATGAAGCATATCGTATACACTAATTATGCATTGTCCTTCCTATGTTAGATTACTTTTAAATATGATATTCTTTGTGACCTAAGTGCAATTGTGGTCATTTGGGCAAAGCAACACTTTTGTGAAATCTCAGCTCTTTGTTGCATGACCAGTAGTGTTTGGTAAGGTTCACATGTTGACTTGATTAGAGCTGACATCACTGTGCTGGTGACCAAAGTCCCAGGTTAGACCCTTATGTTAGCCACCTGCTCGTTTTGTGTTATTGATTGACTAGAGAAATCACCCACTTATTTGGCCCTTGTTTTTGAAATTTTATGTCCGCATTTTCATCATATAGCCCTGCTCCTGATACAGGAACAAACAGTAGTCTTTATCACACATTATGTCAAGTCTAGATGTCTTCCTGAATTTTTAGGATTCTGCATTACCGATTGTCCAATTCAGTCTTATTTTTTACAATTCCATAGTTACCTTCTCCTTCAGTTAGGCTTCTTACTGTGTGACCTTAAGCAAATTTATGAATCTCTGAGCCTCAGTTTCATCATCAATAAAGAAGGAATCCTGATAGTTCCTACATCACAGGGTTTTTAATGAGAATTCAGTGAAGAAGTAGCTTTAAAAACTAATAGCTTCCATTAAGGAGGATCTTAAATATCAGGGATCAGGCTACACTTTAAAAATTCGTTGTCTCGTTTCATCTTCCTAATGGCTCTGGGAGGCAGGTAGAAGTTATAGTAGTAACACAGCAGTGATAATAGATGGCATTTACTGAGTACTTACTGTGTTCTAGTACTTTACATCTTCCAGTTTAGTCCTGTAAATAATCTTACAGTTAGTACTATAATTGTCATTTTATGGGCGAGGAAATTTAAGTATAAAGAAGTTAAGTAACTTGCCTAAATTCACAGAGCTCTAATGTTCAGTGGAGCTGGGTTTAGAATCCAGGCTGTACTTCTAGGTACTCGTTTATCCACATTTTTTATTTTAAACAGGGAAGCTTAGGAGAGTTAAATTAAATCCCTAAAACTCCTATACCTTACAAGTGGCAAAGCTAAACTGTGAACCCAGATTTTTTGGATTTCATAATTGTGTTCTTAATTATCATACTATACAGCCTCTGCACCATTAAACCCAGTAAATACTTCTGATGTGGTACTGTGGAATGACTTGATTATAATTGAATACAAGTCACATTGCTGTGCTCACTCATACTTGAAAGATGACATTTTGCCTTGATCACAGGGGTACAGTGCTTTTGACCACTGCTTGACACATGAACTCTCCCTGTTGAATTGATGCAGAAGATGAACACCTTTGTGGATGTCTAGCAGGATTCCCGACGTTGCTGGGATTCTCCCATAGTGATGTTAGTGTTAATGATCCCATTTCTGGCGATTCAGCAAAAGGACTCGCCTGCCCAAGATGTCGATAACTGGTGGGAGTTAGATGGTACTGGGGACGTGGCTTGGCACTCTTTCCAACCCTCTGGTTTTGCCCCATGTTCTTCCTGCAGTTAACTCTCCCAATTGACTGACTTAACTTCTGCCTTCGTAGACTAAAGATACATACTGTGTTTTGATTACTTGTTATACTATGGCTATAAAGAGGGAAGTTTGCTCTGAAATTGTTCATTGCCAGCTAAACCAGTAGGACTTAGGACATTTCTCAATTTTAGGTTTTAGTCCCTAAATTCCTGAACTGGACTACTGAATCTTGACACAGGCATTTTACAGATATTTAATTCCCACAAAGGAGTGTGAGCCCAGACTGACAACAATTTACTTTATTTTTCAGGAAGGATGCCAATTCTGCGCTGCTCAGTAATTACGAGGTAAATAGCTTTGAAAGAACTATTGTATTTTCCTCTCTGGTAGTTTGTTTTTTGCTTCTGAAGATTATTGAATTAGTTTTAATTAGAAATGACTGCATTAATTTGGATTTTCCACTTTAAAATAGGACAGATGGCACCATCTGGAGGACCTTGGAATTATTATAAGCTTGGTAAATTATACATAGTAATTCAGGGAAACTGGGAAGACTTTAGTTTGTAGTGGCAACCTTCCCCAGATCCCAAAGATTTTAGATCTTCTTTTGATATGCCTTTATGGGATAGAAGCATCTATTTGGAACTGTTTCTGTCTGTGAAAGTTTTCCATTAAAATACTTAATGCCTTTTCCTAATTACCACTTTTTACCTATAAAATGCTTTTATGTTATTATTATGATCCTCATGATAGTCTCATAAGTATTAACACCTTCATACTTATGATGAGAGCTTAGTTGATGCATCATTGTGAATAATTTTGTAGGAACTAAAAGATTTGAAATTTGGGGGCTTGAGGGTTGGGTTGCTGGAGAAAGGGAGGAAAAAAGGAAAGAAGTTGGTGAAAGGAAAGATAATAACATTATTTTTACCTACCTTCAATTTTGCCTGTGTCTTGTTTGGTACCAGCAAAGCCATCTGATAGGTTAACTTCAGATGTAGAAAGAACCATTCATACATTCACTGTCAATTTTTCATTTCCTAGAATCTCAATTCATGAGACTTTAGGAGATACGAGTCTCCTCCACTGTATGATATGGAAGATAGAAGATAGTGGAATTAACACAGTTGGCCATACTCCTTACTTAAATTGTTGCTACTAATAACATAAAGGAGATGGTTGTGAGTCAAGCCATTGACTTTTAGGAACCTCCTTGTCCAGTTTAATTCTGCCGGGTGTTTGAGTATTTTATCCATTGGGGAAACATTGATTAATTGGATCTCATGACATTATTTCTGAAAAAATGACAGGGAGGGGAGGGGTTGCATTGTATGTAGTAATGTCCTGTGAGCCTATACTTCCCTCAGCTCTCTGGCATAATCTCTGAAACAGGAAAACTCTATCTTCCCCCTATGTGCCTCAGCACTAACACACATTTTTCCCTTGTCGGGAAGGTTTACTTCCAAAGTTCTATAGCATTTTTTCTTCTTTTTTAATTTTTTTGGGTAAAATTTGTATTTAACACTTGCCTCATAATTTTTCTTTTTCAGATGTAAATTTACTAGATTTTCATATTATTGAAGCAGGATCCTGTTTTTTAAAAAACCTATTTTAGTACAAAAGAATTTTTTTAGGTTTGTTTGTTTGTTTGTTTGTTTATTTGTTTATTTATTTAGAGAGGGATAGGGGGAAGGGAGGAGGGAGAAAGAGAGAATCCCAAGCAGTCTCTACACTGTTTGTGTGGAGCCTGTTGCGGGAGTCGGTCTCACAAACCAAGAGATCATGACCTAAGTCAAAATCAAGAGTAGATGCTCAACCAACTGAGTGACCCAGGCGCCCCTATTTTTAACTTTTTGAGGAACCTCCATTCTGTTTTCTTCAGTGGTTGAGCAAATTTACATTCCTACCAACAGTGCACAAGGGTTTCCTTTTCTTCATATCCTTGCCAACACTTGTTTTTTCTTGTCCCTTTGGTATTAGCCATTTTAACAGGTGTTAAGTGATAGCTCGTTGTGGTTTTGATTTGGATTTCCCTGATAATTGTGATTTTGCATCTTTTTATGTGTCTATTGGCCATCCATGTGTCTTCTTTTGAAAAATGTCTATTCTGGTCCTTTGCTCATTTTTTAATCAGATTGGTCTTTTTGGTGTTTAGTTGTATAAGTTCTTTATATATTTTGGATACTTTGGATTTATATTATCAGATAAATGATTTGCACATATTTTCTCATCTGGTAAATTGTCTGTTCATTTTGCTGATGATTTCCTTTGCTGTGTCTTTTAGTTTGATATAGTCCTAAGATTTTATTTCTGCTTTTGTTGCCTTTGCTTTTGGTGTTAAATTAAAAAAATCATCGCCAAGACTCATGTCAAGGAGCTTACCTCCTTTGTTTTCTTCTAAGAGTTTTATGGTTTCAGGTCTTACAGTCAATTCTTCAATCCATTTTGAATTAATTTTTCTGTGTGTCGTATGGTAGTGGTCCACTTTCATTCTCTCCCTTTTGACTGTCCAGTTTTTATGGCACCATTTATTTTTTATTATGCCATTTAATCCTTAAAGCAATATTCTTTTTTTAAGTTTATTTTTATTGTTATTTATTTATTTTGAGAGATAGAGAGCAAGTGGGGGAGAGGCAGAGAGAAAGAGGGAGACAGAATCCCAAGCAGGCTCCATCGTGTCAGCACAGAGCCCAATATGAGGCTCGAACTCATGAACCACGAGATCATGACCTGAACTGAAATCAAGAGTCTGATGTTTAATTGACTCAGCCACCCAGGCTCCCCATCCCAGCCCCATTTATTGAAGAGACTATCTTTTCCTCATTGTATATTCTTGGCTCCTTTGTCAAAAGTTAACTAACCACAGGGGTGCCCGGGTGGCTCAGTCAGTTGAGTGTCTGGCTCTTGTTTTCAGCTCAGATCATGATCTCATGGTTCATGAGTTCGAGCCCCGTGTCAGGCTCTGAGCTGACAATGGAGAGCCTGCTTGGAATTCTCGGTCTCTCCCTCTCTCTGCTTCTCCCTTTTGCTCTCTTCCTCTCTCTCTTTGTCTGAAAATAAACAAACTTAAATTAACCACATATGTGTGAGTTTACTTCTGGACACTCTGTTCTGTTCTGTTCATTTGTGTGTCCGTTTTTATGCCAGCAACAACATTGTTTTGATTTGATTACAAATATGGCTTTGTAATATAATTTGAAATCAGGAAGCATGATGCCTCCAGCTTAGCTCTTCTTTCTCAAGATTGCTCTGACTATTCAGAGTCTTCTGTGGCTCCATGAAATTTTAGGATTGTGTGTTCTATTTCTGTGAGAAATGCCATTGGAATTTTGATAGAGATTACATTGAATCTGTAGATTGCTTTGTGTAGTATGGTCGTTATTAATTCTTTTGATCCACAAACATGGAATATCATTCCATTTATTTGCGTCATCTTCAGTTTCTTTCATCAGTGTCTCATAGTGTTTAAGGTACAGATATTTCATTCCTTGGTTAAATTTATTCCTAGGTATTTTATTCTTTTTGATGCAGTTGTAAAAGGGGTTGTTTTCTTAATTTTTCTTTCTGGTAGTTCATTATTGTCATGTAGACATGCAGTAGATTTTGTATCCCGTAACTTTACTGAATTTATTTATTTTTAATTCAGTTGTTTGGTTGAGTCTTTAGGGTTTTCTATATATAGTATCATGTCATCTGCCAGTGGGGACAGTTTACCACTTTCTTTCCAATTTGGCTGCCTTTTATTTCTTTTCTTGCCTAATTGCTCTAGCAAGGACTTCCAAAACTGTGTTGAATAAAAGGGGCAAGAGTGGAGCGCCTGGGTGTCTCAGCGAGTTGAGCATCCAACTTTGGTTCAGGTCATGATCTCGCAGTGTGTGAGTTCAAGCCCAACATCAGGCTCTGTGCTGACAGCTTAGAGCCTGGAGCTTGCCTTGGATTGTCTCCTTATCTCTGCCCCTCACCCTCCTACGATCTGTCTCTGTCTCTCTCTCAAAAATAAATAAACATTAAAAAAAATAAAAGGGGCAAGAGTGGCATCTTTGACTTCTTCCTGATCTTACAGGAAAAGCTTTTAGCTTTTCACTGTTCGGTGTGATGTTAACTGAGGTCTTGTCACATGTGGCCTGTACACGTTGAGTATGTTCCCTCTCTACCCACTTTTTTGAGAGTTTTTATCATAAATGGATGTTAAATTAAAAAAAAATTTTTTTAATGTTTTATTTTTGACAGAGAGTGTGAGTGGGGGAGAGGCAGAGCAAGAGGGGAATTGAGGATCCAAAGTGGGCTCTGCGCTAACAGCAGTGAGCCCAGTGTGGGGCTTGAACTCACAAACCAAGAGATTACGACGTGAGTTGAAGTCAGATGCTCAGCCGACTGAGCAACCCTGGTGCCCTTGGATGTTGAATTTTAGAAAATTCTTTGTCTGCATCTATTGAGATACCATATTTTAAGAAAATTTACTTTCAAATATTAATATACTTTTGAGATCAGAGGAAATCAGTGACATGGTGTATATTAATAAGGAAACATTTGAAATATTTCCAGTAAACTAATGAATTTGGATTATTTGACTTAGATAAAAGCATTTTTAAAATGTCAGATGTTTCTCAGACTCATATTTACTCTAATGGAAGAGGGGGGGGCGGGCTGTGAAAGAAAAGAGGTACAATTCCATTTATCCTTCAGAATCATTGACCTTGAAGGGTGCCTGGGTGGCTCAGTCAGTTAAGCTTCTGACTTTTGTTGGTTTTGGCCTGGGTCATGATCTCATGATTCAGGAGTTCGAGCCCTGAGTTGGGATCCTTCTTGGGATCCTCTCTCTGCCCCTCCCCTGCTCCTTTGCTCCCTCTCTCTCAAAAATAATCAATCAATCAATCAATCAATAGAATAAACTTTAAAAAATCATTGCTCAGGAGATAGATACATTTCTCACATTTATTGATAAAAATCTTTTATCACTTCCCAGGTATTCCAGTTACTGACTGATCTGAAAGAGCAACGGAAAGAAAGTGGAAAGAACAAACACAGTTCCGGACAACAGAACTTGAATACTATCACCTATGAAGTAAGCCTAGTCTTGTCGAGGAGCTACCCAA
The DNA here is from genome assembly GCA_004024585.1 of Paradoxurus hermaphroditus. Classification (NCBI taxonomy): domain Eukaryota; kingdom Metazoa; phylum Chordata; class Mammalia; order Carnivora; family Viverridae; genus Paradoxurus; species Paradoxurus hermaphroditus. The sequence continues at coordinate 14,241 of PITB01018326.1, forward strand.
ACTACTGTTGAGGGGGTTGGTTCATTCCAGGGATGACTGGCCACCAAATCATAACTAACTCTTACTTGATTTGAGTAGTTTTACTCTAACCCAGTTTTTATTCTGTTCATGTAAGTGGAGGGAATTTGGCCAATGGTGAGGGTTAGCCAGTGACAAAGTTGGAGGGAACAGTAAAAAAAGATGGTCCTGAATTCTAACACCATTTGCGAGTCAGGGATCCCTAAGACCACTCTTGGATTCAGTAATTTACTGGAAGTACTCAGAACTCACTGAAAGCTATTTATATTCACAGTTATAGTTGAAAAGGATATGAAAGGATACAGATTAAAATTGGCCAAGGGAAGAAGCATATGAGGCAGATTCTAGGAGAAATGCCAGCACAGAGCTTCTATTGTCCTCTAATGTGGATCGGGTCAGAACATGTTTCTCTTGAAATCCGTGTGTGATAATACATACAAAATGTTGTCAACCAGGGAAGCTCAGCTGAACTTGAGTGTCCTGAAGTTTTATTTGGGTTCTGTTGTAGAGGCGTGGTTGAACGATTGGTTGGCCCTGTAGTTCATCTCAGCCTCCAGGTGCACTGATACTGCATGACCCCAGGCCCCTACCCTAAATCACATTGTTGAGACTATTCAGTACGACCTAAGGCTTCCAGACAAAGATACTCCTATTAAGGATAACATTCCAAAGATCTGGAGATTGCCTCTCAGAAGCTGAAGGCAAAGTCCAGACTGTCCCTTTGGGCAAAGCTAAATTCTTTATTGCACAAAAAGTGATGTTTTTTATTGTAAAAAACTTAGAAAGTACTAAAAAGTATAAAGAAGAAAGCTAAAGTAATTCATAATCTAATATCTGGTTGACATTTTGCTATGTTTTCCTCCAACCTTATGCTTTATCCTTAAAAAAGAAAGTTTAAGCCATTATATTTGTTATATGTGATTGATTTTTTAAATAATTTTTTAAAAGTTTACTTTTATTTATTTCGAGAAAGAGATAGAGAGCAAGCTGGGGAGGGGCAGAGAGAGAGGGAGACAGAATCCCAAGCAGGCTCCACCTGATAGGGGGCTTGAACTCATGAACTCCTGAACAGCGGGATCATGACCTGAGCCAAAATCAAGAGTCAGACGCTTAACTGGCTGAGCCACTCAGATGCCTCTGTGATGTTTGATTTTATATCTGTCATTTTAATTTATGTTTTCGACTATTTCCTTTCAAATCTGATTTTGTCTTTATAAAGGATTTAGTTTTTATTTTAACTTTTTTTTAAACATTTTATTATTCTTTTTAAAGCTTATTTATTTATTTTGAGAGAGAGTGAGAGAGCCGGTGAGGGGGCAGAGAGAGAATTCCAACCAAGTTCCACACCATCAGCATGGAGCCTGAGGCGGAACTCAAACTCATGTACCATGATATCATGACCTGAGCCGAAATCAAGAGTTAAGGACGCTTAACCAAGTGAGCTGCCCAAGCGCCTCTAGTTTTTATTTTTATTTATTTTTTTTATTTTAGGGAGAGAGAGCACATGTGTGCATGGGCAGGGGAGAGGGGCGAGGGGGGCGGGGGAGAGAGAGAGAGAGAGAGAGAGAATGAATGAATATTTCATGCAGGCTCCATGCTCAGGGGCTTGATCTCATGACCCTGGGATCATGACCTGAGCTGAGATCCAGTCGGATGCTTAACCAGCTGAGCCAGCCAGGCTCCCCAGGATTTAGTTTTAATTATCTTTATCTTTTCAAAGACATAATTAAACCTGGGTTTAGTTACCATAGTCCCTTTTAAGGAGTTTAAGGGCGGTTTTAGCATATTTATCACCATTCATCCCTGTCTGGTTTTGTTCATCTAATCATGTGTTTAAAGTCCCATTCATTTATTCACTCATGTTCTTTTACACTGTGTCATTCATCCCTTTAAAAAAAAGAAAATGAAATGTTGGTAATAAGTTTTACAGCCAAATTTCAAGCTGTCAGGTGCTCTTACTGCATGCTTAAACCAGTCTAAGCTCACTGCCACTCTGTTACTTGTTTTCGTTTTTGTTTTGTTTCTTTTTAAAAAAAAGTTTTTTGTTTTTAATTTGTGGTACCTTAAGGAAAGTTATTGTGGTGTTTTGAGACTTTTATACCTGAGAATGTATTTCTCGTGTTTTTAATGTGAATGGCCCCTCATCTGAATATGGAGTTCTTGGGTTCAGCCTTCATTCTGCAAGCCTCTGTAGGTATTACTTGGTCTCTTATTGTTTGTTTGTTTGTTTGTTTGTTTGTTTGTTTGTTTTTTGTGGAGGAGTCTGAGACCAACCAGATTTTTGAACTTGGGAGATTTTTAACTTAGATGCTTGAGGTTACTGTTTACTTTTCAGGCTTGCAATTCCTTTCAAGTTATGTCCAGGTGGGATTCCCTCTTTTAAAAAAAGTAAGAGCCTTTTATTTTGAGATAATTTTACTCTTACAGAAAAGTTTATAAAGATGGTGCTGAGAGTTCCCATATGCCCTCCCCCAGGTTTCCTTGATGTTAACATCTTATTAACCATGGTACAGCGATCAAAACTAAGAAAATTACACAAAGATTTTATTCAAATTTTCTTTTTCCATTAATGCCCTTTTTCTATTCAGGGATCTGATCTAAGATGCCATTTTGTATTTAACATGTTAAATGTTAGCCTGTCTCCTTAATACCGTCTAGTCTGTAACGGATCCTTAGCCTTTCCTCATCTTCCATGCATGACCTTGACATTTTTGAAGAGTACCAATGGATGTATTTTGTAGAATGTCCCTCAGTTTTGGTTTGTTTGATGTTTTCTCATGACCAGACTGAAGTTACATCTTTTGGGGAAGAATGCCACAGAAGCGATGTGCCCTTCTCACTGCGTGATACAGGGTACACGGTATCAGTGTCTTCTCACTGGTACTGTTAACTTTGATCACTTGATTACGGTGGTGTCTGCCTGGTTTCCCCACTATAAAGTTCCTGTTTTTTTAGTTCCACTTTGTGTTCTTAGAAAGGAGTCACCACGTCCAGCCCATTCAAAGGCAAGGGGATTAAGCTTCACCTCTTGAAGGGAAGGCTATCAAAGAATTTGAGGACATATATTAAAACCATCGCAGTGTTAATAAATATTTCAGGAAAATGCTTTGAGCCTATGCAGATATCATGCTTCTCCTTATTAAGCTTTTCCCCATTAATTTTAGTATTCATTCGTAGGTCTTTCCTGCAATAATTATTACCGTGGTTCAGTTGCCTAATGGTGATTATTTCCCTCATTCCTTCCATATTTAACACATAGAATTCTTCTGTAAGAAATAATTGTTCCTTCTCATCCATTTGTTTACTTATATCCATATGAATTTGTGACTATTTTACTCTTTGGGTTTCTTGTCTTTAAAAAAATTGTCTGAAGGGGCTCCTGGGTGGCTCAGTCGGTTGAGTGGCTGACTTCTGCCTGGTCATGATATCACGGTTCATGAGTTCCAGCCCCACATTGGGCTCACTGCTCTCAGCGTGGAGCCTGCTTTGGATCCTCTGTCCTCTTCTCTCTACTCCTCTCCCACTTGCACTCTCCCTTAAAAATAAACATTAAAAAAAAATTGAAATACAACACAATTGTCAGATTGAGTTTTTCTTTTTCTTCTTTTTTTTAATATCATAAAACCTTTCTTCTAGAATGTCATTCATTATTCCTGTTCTAGCTACTGATTTTCTTTTTGAGGAGTTCCCATTATATGAAGATTGACTCTCCTGAAGGCATTTATTTTATAGAGGATTAAAAAATATTTTTTAATGTTTATTTTTGAGAGAGAGAGAGACAGAATGAGAGCAGGGGAGGGGCAGAGAGAGAGGGAGACACAGAACCCGAAGCAGGCTCCAGGCTCCAAGCTGTCAGCAGACAGACTGACGTGGGGCTTGAACTTCCAAACCATGAATGAGATCATGACCTGAGCTGAAGTTGGACACCTTAACCGACTGAGCCATCCAGATGCCCCTTATAGAAGATTTTTTACAAAACTAAATTATAGCCAGTGTCTTCCCTTTTTCTCATTCAGATTTTTTTTTTGTCTTATCCCTTTTCTTCTTCTTTTCCTTTTTTTCTGTAGACATTAAAATATATATCAAAAACACCGTGCAGGCACCAGAGTCCTGAGATTGTCAGAGAATTTCTCACAGCAATGAAAAGCCACAAGTTGACCAAGTAAGTAAAAATTATTTTAAGTAGGAAAAGTGTGACCCGTAATGAAAATGATAGCTTAGAAAAGCCGTCCTTAGCCTTGGCATAGTTCTATTTAGTTGGGTTTTGAATTATAATGAACACACAATGCTCTTTTACAGTAGGATCGTGGTATCATAGACCAGACAGCTAAGACTCAGACACAAGGGTCCTTCGAGAGCCAGAAACAATGTAAGGGGCCTTTTAATCTCAAAATCTTTTTTTGTTGTTGTTTTTTTGTTGTTTTTTGATTCCCAGTTCTATAAGCTGCCCCATAACCCCTTTCTGGCACTCAGACCAAATTGGTTAGAAATGGAGTTCACAAGTTAAAATGCTCTTTGTAAAGTGGATCAATTAAGTCATTTGGCATTTGCGTTTACTTGGGGAAAAAACGGCTTGATATTATTCTGTCTTCTAGGTCTCAATTACTTTTCCTGGTGACTTTCTTTTTTTGTTTAATAAGAATTATAAACATCATTAAAAATTGGATTAAGATTAGTTTATGTGAGAAGAACACTAGCCCTAGTCTTTTAGAATTAATACCAGAGCTGATAAATCCCAAAAGCTGTTGTCATTCATTCAGGATAATTAATCATTTTCTTTTGAAGGAAACATTGCTGTTACTTCAGGCACATGGTGGGGATACACTATCAGTAAACTAAGTGACTTCTCTTGCCCGTCCAGGTGAACTCTGAAGGTAGTCATCTCTCAAATGTGTGCTTATGTGTGTATATACTTTTTTTTTCTTGTGGTAAAATTTATCATCTTAACCACTTTTAAGTGTATAGTTCATTAGTGTTAAACATATTCACATATTGTGCAGCCAGTATCCAGGAGTTTTTAATCTTGTAAAACTGAAGCTCTATACCAATTAAATAACCCCCATTTTCTCCTTACCCCAGCCCCTGACAACCACTGTTCCATTTTCTGTTTGTATTCTTTTTCAAGATTGGATTATTTAGGGTCTCTTGGGATTTCCATATGGCTTTTTCTATTTCTGCAAAAAATGTTATTGGGATTTTGATGGGGTTTATGTTGAATCTGTAGGTTGTTTTGGATAGTATTGACATCTTAACAATGTAAAGTTTTGTAGCCCCCAAACACGGGATGTCTTTCTGTTTTTGTCTTCTTTAATTTTTTCAGCAATATTTTACAGTCTTCAGTGTATAAGTCTTTTACCTCCTTGGTTAAGTTTGTTCCTAAGTATTTAATTTTTTTCAGTGCTGTTGTAAATTGAATTGTTTTCTTACTTTGTTTTTCAAATTGTTCATTATTAGCATATAGAAAAACAACCTGGTTTTCGTGTGTTGATTTTGTATCCTGTAACTTTGCTGAAACTGTTTATCAGTTCTAACAGTTTTTTTGTGGAATCTTTAGGCTCTTCCACGTATAACATAATGTTGTCTGTGAACAGAGATAATTTTACTTCTCTTTCAATTTGCATGCTTTTGTTTCTTTTTCTTGTTTAATTCCTCTGGCTAGGACTTCCACTACTGTGTTGAATAGAACCGGTGAAATCAGAGGTGCCCTGGTGGCTCAGTTGGTTAAGCGTCTCTCGATTTCAGTTCAAGTCACAATCTCACGATTTGTGAGATTAAGCCCCATGTCACACTCTGTACTGACTGTGTGAAGCCTGCTTGGGATTCTCTCTCTCTCTCTCTCTCTCTCTCTCTCTCTCTTTCTTGCTCTCTGTCTCTCTCTCTCAAATAAATTTAAAAAAAATGTGAAAGCAGGCATCCTTGTCATGTTTCTAATCTTTGAGATAAAGCTTTCAACTTTTGCACCATTGAATAGATACTATCTGTGAGTTTTTCATATGTGATCTTTGTTTTGTTGACGTAGTTTCCTTCTGTTCCAAGTTTGCTGAATATTTTTATTATGCAAGGATATTGAATTGTGCCATATGCTTTTTCTGCAATAATTCAGATGATTAGGTGGGGTTTTTTCCTTCAGTTTTTAATGTGATCTATTACATTGATTGATTTTCACGTGTTGAACAGTTCTTGCATTCCATGAATTAATCCCACTTGGTCACTGTGTGTAATTCTTTAATATGCTGGTTGGGTTAATATGCTGTTGAGGATTTTGCAGCAACATAAGAGATACTGGTCTGTAGTTTTCTTATGGTGTCTTTATCTGGCTTTAGTATCAGGGCAGCCTTGGCCTCATAAAATGAGTTAGAAAGTATTTCCTCCGCTTTAATATTTCAGAGGAGTTAGAAGATTTGGTGGTTTTTTGTTTTTGTTTATTTTTTTAATATTTGACACACTGTGTTCTTTATTTTAAGTAACTTCCACGCCCAGTGTGGGGCTTGAACTCATGACCCTGAGATCGAGTGTTACATGCTCTACCAGTTGAGCCAGCCAGGTGCCCCTGAGAAGATTTGGTGTTAATTCTGGTTAAATGTGTGTTAGAATTCACTTGTGAAACTATCTGGTCCTGGACCTTTCTTTATTTGAGATTTTAGATTACTCATTAAATGTTGCTACTACTTACAGGTCTGTTCAGATTTTTTCTTCATCATCTAGTCTTGGTAAGTTGTGTCTAGGATGATATGTGTGTATTTTTGAGGGAAGTAAATAATCTTCCCTCAAAAGTACGTACATATTTACCCAAAGTCATTCTTTGGTGTATTAGAAGCTTTAAGCTTAGAAGCTTATAATGTTGGGGTGGATCACAGAAGATCTTCTGTATTAGAAGCCAGTATATCATTATATCAGATGAACCAGGGGAGTTTCATATCTCTAACTTACATTCCATTTACACAGTTATACATTCTGTTTATCGCTTCCACTTAGTGTTTGTGCATTTAACACTCTCATTTAATTGTAATTCTCATAGCAGCTCAGTGGACTGCTGTTATTACTATATAGACTCTACTGCAGATGGGGATGTCTGAGTTTGTTATTTCAGCTTTCTGGTTTAACTTTGTCCTGTTTGGCTATCTTTGCTTTCTAGTTTCTGAATGATAAAGCACTGTTGTTATTCTGTCTGTTATGATGAAATCACTTCATTCCGACTGATCCAAGTAAATCAGTCTGTCACCTCTTTGAGTTCTCATTTTTTCCTCCAAACACTTCTAGTGGGGTAGGCCAAAATGCAAGAAAGAAGACTTTGCGAGAGCAACTAACTGTGTAGTCAGTTGAAATTATTCCTTTAGTCTGAATGCTTTTTGGCCATTACAACCTTTAATATTGATTGATAAAACTGATTTGAAGCAGGTTGTGTTTACAATGAAAAGAGCAGAAGCTGAATCCTCACTGGTGTTGTGGCTTTGTTGCCTGCCTTTGGTACAACCTTTATGGCTAATATTTGTGGTGTTTGAAGTAGTTGGGGGTGCCTGGCCTTTTTTGGTAGCCAGAGTCATTTTAAGAAATACACAAAATCTGGGGGCCTAGATGGCTCAGTCAGTTGAGCGGCCAATTCTTAGTTTCAGCTTGGGTCATGATCTCACCGTTCGTGAGTTCGAGCCCCACATTGGGCTTTGTGCTGATAGTATGGATCCTGCTTGGGATTCTCTCCCCCCTCCCTCTACCCTTTCCCTGCTCATGCTTTCTCTCAGACTCTCTCAAAATAAACTTAAAAAAATATATATACATACCAGATGGTTCAGAAATTGGAGTTTAGCTCTGAGAATAGAGTAACTTCCAATGGAAATGTTTCTATAGAATATGAGGGAAAGGGAAGGTGAGAAGAGAAAAGCGTAAGTGTAGGAGAAGTAACAGCTTTGGCAGTTTTATATAAACTGCCTCACAACCAATGCACTGTTTTACAGACGAGTGAGCTGAGGCTCAGATGAGTTACATACATGCCCCAGATCAGGCACAGAGTGAGTGGTACAGCTTACCCAAAGTTTCGTGTTGTTTTTCTGAGAAAGCTGGTAAGTGGGTGTATCAAGATGGTGGACCCAGTGAACCCCGTGGTTGTCCTTGCTTGGGTATTGAGAAGGAACTTTGTCTTCTGGGGAAAAATAACATAACTACTCTTCTAACAGCCGGGCAAGAAAATTTTTCGCTCCCAGAATTTTAGAGTGACATTGGATTCCTACAAACATTTCTTTTCGAGTGATTTATCTTGTCACTAATATACAAGCAATTTTGCAGAACAGTTTCGCCCCCAGAAATCATCTTATTCTCTCTTTTGTTAATAATCCCTTTCCCTGTGCCCAGTGCCTGGCAAATGATCTGGTTTTTTCCTGTGAGTTTGCCCTTTCCTGAAATCATGTAAATTAAATAATATAGTATGTAGCCTTTGAGTGTGTCTTTTCCATTAGCATACTGCATTTGTGATTTATCCACATTGTTGTGCGTTTGTTCCTTTTTATTGTTAAGTAGTTTTCCACTGTATGGATATACTGCCATTTGTTTATTATTCACTCATCAGTTGAAAGATATTTGAGATATTTCCAGTTTTTGGCAATTATGCAGCTACCGTAAACACAGCATACGTGTTTTTGTGTGAGAGTAGTTTAAGAAACTGCCGAACTCTTTTCTAAAGTGACCGCACTATTTCCCATGCTCTCTAGCCAATGCAAGAGAGTTCTACTTACTCCATAGCCTCGCTAGTCCTTGGTATTTTTAGTAATTTTTATTTTAGCTGTTTATATTGGTTTTAAGAGTTATCTCATTGTAACCCTTATGAATGAACCCCAATGAATGAACATTTTCTTATTTTTGTTTCACTTATCTTCTTGGATGAAATGTCTGTTTAAATCCTTTGCCTATTATTTTGTTTTTATTACATAGTTTTGAGAATTCTTTGTATATTCTGGTTATAAGTCCTTTGTTCAGTATGTAATTAGCAGATATTATCTCCAGTTTGTGGTTTGTCTTCATTCTCTTAACACTGTGTCAGAGCAGAAGGTTTTGATAGAGTCAAATTTATCTGTTCTTTCCTCTCTTATGCATCCTGCCTTTAATGTTTTGTGTAAAAACTGCCATTTCCAGGGTTACAAAGATTTTCCTCTCATGTTTTCTTCTAGAAATGATCCATTTTGAGGGTATGTTGTGAGATAAGGGTTGATATTCAGTGTGTGTGTGCCCACACACAGATTTCAGTGTTTCAGTACCATTTGTTGAAAAGACCACCCTTTCTCTGTTGAATTGCCTTTGCAGTTTTGTAAGAAATCTGTTGATTCTGTTACTTCATTCTGTAATTGGTTCCGTTGATCTATGTATCTGTTCTTTCGCCAGTACCACCTGTCTTAATCACTGAAGCAAAGTTAGTGTTGAAATCAAATAGTATGAGTTCTTCAACTTTGTTGTTTTTCAAAATTGTTTTGGCTTTTTTGCTTCGTTTGCCTTTTTATATAAATTTTCGAATCAGTTTGTTGGTATCTAGAACAGATCCTGCGGGGATTCTGACTGGAATCACATTACATGTGTGTATCAGTTTTGGGGGAGAATTGATAAGAATATTGAGTCTTCCAGTCCATGAAAACAGTGTATCTCTCCATTTATTTAGGACTTTAATTTCTTTCATCACTGTTCCTGTGGTTCAGCATACAGGTGCTACACAATTTATTAGATTTATACCTATGTATTTAATGATTTTTGGTGCTATTTTAAATAACACAGATTTTCAGATGTTCATTGCTAACGTAGAGAAATCCACCTGATTGTATTGATCTTATACTGTGTATAAGATCCATTTACTAATTGCCAGGATCCAATTTACTAATTAATTGTTGCCCAATCCATTTACTAATACCAGGAGCTTTTTCAGTGTGTTCCTTTTGGTCATTCTATGTAGACAATCCTGGTATTTGTGGATACAGACTTTTTTTTTTCCTTCAAATCTTTTTGCCTTTATTCCTTTTTCCTGTCTCATGCTCTGGCTAGGACCATGATGTTGATGTATGATGTTGGATAGGAGTGATAAGAAGCAGACATCCTTACCTTGTTCCTGATGGTACGGGAAGGCTTTCAGTTATTTACCAGTAAGTATGTTAGCCTAGGTTTTTCGTGGATGCTCTTTACCAGGTTTAGGAAATTCAGTTTGCTGAGATTTTTATCATGACTGGATATTAAATTTTGTCAGTTGCTTTTTCTGTGTCTGTTGAGGTGTTCATATGGTTCTTGTTCCTTAGTCTTTAAAAATGTATCTTTTTGCTTTTTGGCTATGTCTTTTCATATATTTTGGTGTAGGGATAGCAATCTTTATACCTAATCATTTACAGTCATGATTAAAGTTAATATTTCACCACTGCCAGTAAACTATTTGTAAGTCCCTTAACTTCTCCCTTTTATGTTATAGTTGTATTTATTATATCTATATCATTGAAATTAGTATTTAGCTATGTTTCAACATTCATATACTTTTATGTATTTTAAAGAATTTAGGAGGATAAAATAATCTTTTATATTTACCTAGAATTTTACCATTTGTTTTGGTTTTTATTCATTTTTTTATGTCTATTTTTTGAGATAGAGCACATGAGCAGGAGAGGGGCAGAGAATCTGAAAGCAGGCTCTGTGCTGAGCTGTCACACAGAGCCTGACATGAGGCTCCAGCTCACAAACCGTGAGATCATGATCTGAGCCCAAGTCGGACGCTTAACCGACTGAGCCACCCAGGCGCCCCCGTTCTTCATTCATTTCTGAAGTTCCATGTTTATTTCTCATCATTTACTGTAGCCTGAAGAACTTCCATTAACATTTCTTTTAGAACAGGTCTGCTGGCTATGAATTTTCTTAGTTTTCTTTCAACTGGAGAGTGTTATTTTCTTTCATTCCTGAAGGATAGTGTCATAGCTTAATTAGTCTTTTAGCACTTTAAAGATGTTATTTTAGTGTCTTCTAACTGCCATGGTTTCTGATGAGTACTCTGTGGTCATGCAATGTGTAATGTATTATTTTCCTCTAGCTACTTTCAATATTTTTTATTCTCTCTGGTTTCAAAAATCTGATTTCATTTTTTTTTTAGTTTATCTTTGCTGAGCTTCTTGATTATGTAAATTTTTGTTTCTTACCAAATTTGTGAGGCTTTGAACCATTATTTTGAAATATTTCTTTCTGCCGCAGTCTCTTTCTCTTTTCTTTCTGGAACTCCAAAGACAACTGTTAGAACTTGAATAATGGTTCTGTACGTCCCCAAGGCCCTGTTCTTTTTTTTTTCTTTCCTTTTTTTTTTTTTTAGACAAATTTTTTATTAACATTTCCTGAATAATTTATATGCTTGTCACTCACTCTTAGCTCCTTAACTGGAGTATGTCCAACCCTGTTGACACAAAAGCTTTGGACAACAAAATGCAAGTAGGGGGTCAGGACTTGGGGGAGGGACTTGGGAGAAAGAAAATGATGTATTGCTTTTCCTCTAGGTCTACTTTGATTGTCACTTGCAGTGTCAGCTACACTGCACCTTGTCACATGACTATTTTCTTCGAATCCATGGCTGTTGATCAGTAAAGACTGTGGAGCAGTCCCATTCAGGGGAACCTTCTGCAGTGATAGAAATATATCTCTGGTCTGTCCTATATAGTAGCTTCTAGCCACATGTAGCTGTTGCTCATTGGAAACGTGGCTTGTGCAAAGGAGGAACTGCATTTTTAGTTTCATTTAATTTTAATTAAATGTAGGTATGAGTAGCCATGTGTAGGCAGCGGCTGGCATTATAGCAGAATCCTCGCACAGAGAGTCGTGACACTGAGGCTCTTCTTTCCAGGAAGCACCTTTATTCCTGCCGGCACCGCTCAGTTGGGTCCGTACTTGGAGAAATGAGCCCCGAACACCACATGGCATCGTTTTTAGTATCTTTTTTACTCGTTTGTCTCCCATATATGGTAACACACAAACACGCAGTCTGATGAAGTGGTCTGATGTTACAAGGTCGTGAGGAATGTTGTAACGTACACATATAGCCAGGTTGCCTTGAGGTTTTCTTTTCTTTCCCTAGAGAGGGGACCCTACCACAGCATGTTGGGCAGTGCTGTTTTGTAGTACCTTCTTCTCATTGATTTCATCTCACAGCCATAGACAGAATTTAGTGGTCTTTACAAGCCCTTTGCTGAATGATTCTGAAGCTTGATACACTGAACTTTTCCTGGAGGAAAAGTTTTGGCATCTCCTCTTAATGCCACCTGTATTCTCTCCAGCCGTCGTATTGTGACTGAGGGTGCTTCTAGGAGCATTTCAACTCTTGTGTCATCAGGCCTTGTCTTTGAAAGCTCAGGACTGAGAGTCCGGTTAGCTGGATTCCCAGAAATGTCTGTCCCGTCAGAGCAGCCATATTAACCGAAATGAGTCCATTGACTGGATTCTTATTGAGAGGTGAGAGAGTCCGAGAACTTGGTGCCAAAGGCCTTTAGAAATTAAGAAACCCAGTGTCTTCCACGTGTGATATAGGGAATGCCATGGTGAGTGAGATGATTTTAGGTGGTACGGTAATATAGTTTGATGTGCGATTTTAATTTCATTAGTTAAACTTAGTTTAATGTGTACTCTTGAATTAGTATTTGCATGTTATATCATTCTTTATTTTCTTCATATTTTATGACACTTCCTATACTCACTCAATGATGTAGTCTGGGAAATGGCATGGGAAAAGTGGACCACTCCCCCCCATTTTTTTTTGTGGTAAAATACACATAACATAAAATTTACCATTTCAGCCATTTTTAGATGTACAGTTTGGTATATTAACTACATTAATAATATTGTGTAGCCATCACCACCATCCATCTTTATAACTCTTTTCATCTTGCAAAACTGAAATGCTATACCCATTAAACAGTAACTCCTCGTTCCCCCAACCTTCTGCCTCAGCCCTCGTTTAATATCCTAAAGTTATAACACTCTAATTTGAATTTATACTAGTTTAGCTTTAATAACATACAAAAATTCTGCTCCTTCCCCATCCATTTCAGTTGCTGATATAAGAGAATTATATCTTTGTACATTATATGCCCCCAAACATAAACTCATAAGTATTTTAAATCATCTTAAATTTTGTAGAAAGCAAAAAGTGGAGTTACAAGTTGCTGTTAACAACAATACTAGCTTTTATAATTGCCCATGTGTTTACTTCTGTGCAGTTCTTTCCTTCTTCATGCAGCTTCGATTTACCGTGTAGCCTTCACTTCATACTGCACAACACTGTTGAGTGATTGATTCTTCAGGGTAAGGCTAGTTTACTTAGCATTTATTTAACAGGAAATGTCTTAATTTTCTTCAGTTTTGAAGGATATTTTTTCTGGATATAGGATTCTTGAGAGTTCCTTTTCTTTTAGTACTCTGAATATTTTGGCCCACTGCCTTCTGGCCTTCAAAGTTTCTGATGAGAAATCAGCCCTCTCTGGCTTCAGGAAGCTGTATGCAAGCGTCTGCAGGAACACAGGTGCATCCAATCCAGTGGAATTGGAGGATGGATAGCTGGCACTGTGCCCAGGTCTGAATGGACCAAAATTAACTTCAGTTTACTTTCCAAGCCTTAGCCTGGAAGTTGCAAGGCTTTAATGGGCTCCAGAATTCCGAACTAGTTACATCAGACAGATCCTACCAGTACAGGTGCTGTCTAGATGGGGAGACAGATTCTTGGTACCTTCTCAGAATCATCTCTGTTCTTTTTCTTTTCTTTCTTTTTTTTTTTTTTTTAATTCTGTATATTTTTACATCACTTTAGGTTAACAGCAAAATTAAGGGGAAGATACAGAGATTTCCCATATACCCCCTCCTCAACAGGTGCATAGCCTCTCCCATTATCAACGTCCCCCATCAGATTGGTAAATATGTTACACTCTGAACCTCCAGTGACACATCAGTATCACCTAAAGTCCGTAGTTTACATTGGGGTTCCCTCTGAGAGTTGTACATCTAGGGGTTTGGACAAATGTATAATGACATGTATCCTCTGTTGCAGTATCTACAGAGTGTTTTTACTGATCTAGAAATCCCCTGTGCTTCACCTGTTAATCCCTCCCTCCCCACATACAGCCCTTGGCAACCACTGGTCCTTTTACTGTCTCCATAGTTTTGCCTTCAGAATCTCATGTAGCTGGAATCATACAGTATATAGTTTTTTTCAGGTTGTCTTCTTTCACTTAGTAATATGCATTTTAAACTTCCTCCATGGCTTTTTATGGTTTCATGGCTCATTTCTTTTTAGCACTGAATATTATTCCATTGTCTGAATGTATCACAGTTTGTGTATCCATTATCTACTAAAGGACATCTTGGTTGCTTCCAAGTTTGGGCAGTTATCCAAAAAACCTATTATAAACATTCGTGTGCAGGGTTTTTTGCCAATACTAAGTTTTCAGCTCCTTTGGGTAAATACCAAGGAGTGCAGTGGATTGATAGTAGGAGTATGTCTAACCAAGACCATCTTCCAAAATGTCTGTATCATTTTCATCCTCCCCATGAGTGAATGAGAGTTTCTGTTGGCTCCAGTCCTCACCAACATTTGGTGGTGTTAGTGTTCTGGATTTTGGCCATTCTGATAGGTGTGTAATGTCTCATTTTAAGTTGCATTTCCTTAATGACATACAATGTGGAGCATATTTTTGCCTGCTTCTTTGCCATCTCTGAATCTTCCTTTTGATGAGGTGTTCAAGCCATTTTTCAACTGGGTTTTCTTATCGTTAAGTTTTAAGAATTTGTCGTATGTTTTGGATATCAGTCCTTTACCTGTATTTTGTAAATATTTTCTCCCAGTCTGTGGTTTGTTTCTCATTTTTCTGATGTTGTGTTTCACAGAGCAGATGTTTTTATTTAAATTTTAATGAAGTCCAGTTTATCAGTTATTTCTTTCATGGATTATGCCTTTGGTGTTTTAGCTGAAAAGTCATCACCAAATTCAAGATCATCTAGGTTTTCTGCTGTGTTATCTTTTTTTTTTTTTTTTGCTGTGTTATCTTCTAGGACTTTTTCTAGTTTTGCATTTTACTTTAGATCTAGTTGTCTGTAGACAGTTTTTGTCTAGCTAGTGGAGAGGCAGATTCCTCGTTCTTCCCACTCTGCCATTTCCCTGAATCCTCTGTTCAGTTTTTTTTCCTTTACCACCCCCTCTTTGTTGTTCAAACGAGATAATTTATACTGATCTAAGTTCACAGACTCTTGTGTCAACTCCATTTTGTTAACTAAGCCCAGTCAGCAAATTTTTTATTTGATGCGTTATGCTTTTTAGTTCTAAAATTTCCATTTGTTTATTATTTATAATTTCTGTCTCCTGAGAACTTCTAATATTCCATTCATTTCAAGAAGGTTGTTATAATAGCTACTTTAAAGTCTTCGATAATTCCAACATACAGGTTATTACAGGTTTGGTATCTGTTGATTATCTTTTCCCTTGAGAATGAGGTGTATTTTCTTCTCATTGAGGTAATTTTCAATTATATCCTGGACTTTTTGAATATCATATTGTTTAGACTCTTGATCTTGTTAAAAAGCCTCTGGTTAATGTTGCTTTTTTGTTATTGTTTCTTTTAGCAGTCCATCAGCCCAGTTAGGCTCACACCTCAAATCTCTTGCCTTCCATGGGTGAGGATTTCAGTGTCAGTTTAGTTTTTAAAACCTTTGATCTGCTACTTTGGATCTTTTTTGCCAATGAGACTGGAGTGGGGGTTTAAAACTTGTTCACTCCTCATGGTGTTTGCTGTGCTGGGTCTGTTTGCTTTTTGCTGTTTTGGGACTGTTCTACACATGACTAGCTCAGGCTGAACCTAGGGTTTGTGCTGATACTGTTCAAATTCAGGGGAATCTACTTCTTTAGGTCACCTCTATGGTATTGCTCCCATACTCTCTGACCTACCTGAGCCCCCTCTTTTGGTTCTCTGGCCACAAGTACTAGATTTCTCTCAAA
Source organism: Paradoxurus hermaphroditus (assembly GCA_004024585.1). Lineage (NCBI taxonomy): Eukaryota > Metazoa > Chordata > Mammalia > Carnivora > Viverridae > Paradoxurus > Paradoxurus hermaphroditus. The sequence continues at coordinate 30,232 of PITB01018326.1, forward strand.
GTTTTAGCTGCCCACATGTGCAGTCATTATTGGTATCACCGTTGGGGCAAAGCAGGGAGAGATAAAGAAAAAAGGGGGGAAAGATACTAGTTGGCACTTCGGACCATTGGGACTCTATTCCTGGCTACCCTCACTGCCAGGACTCCCTGAGGAGCTGCCCTTGTGTTGTGAATGTCAGATTTCCAGGTCGCAGGGTCTCCTTTTCCCAATCTTAATGGCTGGAAAGATGGAATTTCTCTTGGAGTTTCAGCTGCTTGTGGAACTACTGTGATCGCTCTGAGGATTAAGGCTGTGAGAGAAAAGAGAAAACAAAGCAGAAGAAACTCATGTCCATCCCCCATACCAGCTAGTCCTTCAAGTTTTGTTTTCTCTCCCCAGTCCACCTACTTCTGTATACTTTTCAGAGTTCTTAGGTTATTCCTTTTGTAGTCTGTCTTTTTTTTTTTTTTTTTTTTCCAATTTTTGTTAGGATCAACAGAAAGATTGGCTTTATGGTCTCACTCTGTCTTATTTATTACATAAGTCCTGATGTTCGATGTTTAAGATCTCTTCTTTGCTGTGTGTCTCATCCGGTGTGTGGTTTCTCAATCCCTACATCTTTTCCGCTACAAAAATGCACCTGGCTACCTTTCAAGAAACCCATTATGGGGTGCTTGGCTGGCTCAGTAGAGCATGTGCCTCTTGATCTTGGGATCATGAGTGCAAGAGTTGGGCATAGAATTTAATTTAAAAAAAGAAAAAGAAAAGAAACGCACAAATGGGAATTGTCTTGCAAGCTGATTCATGATTGGACATAATCTATGTAAATTTAAAACAGATTGTAATATTCAGAGAAGTGTCTATTTTCCATTTGTGATCCTAAATTGGATTTAAATCCCTTTGTGACCTTTTGGTGCCTGCCTTTCATTAAATGGTTGATTATTGGGACAGATCGTGTGCCAGGTTTTTACATAGGTAATCAACGACTGCGGGAAGGAAAGGCTGCAGGCAGTGTTGTTCTCCAAACAACCAGTAGAGGGGGCCAGCAGGCTTCTTTCCCTGTAGCTGGTGCCTGACTCCTGGAGGCGTAGCCAACCGTTGCAGCCCATTGGTTTTTGTTGGCCTCTGTACTTATGACCCAGGAGGTTGCTTGCCATATTCCATGGAGTCCTGGACAATCTTTTGCTAGCCAGTGCGGTTTAAGACAGGAATCACATTTATAACAGAAACTGCTTAAGTGCTTTTTAATCCTTATATCTGCATATCCTCTGGTAGAGTTTTCTCTACCATTCTCTCAGGGAGAGGAGATTCAAGATAATAGCCTTGAATTGTCCAGTTCTTATGATCCAAAACCGAGCTCTATTAATTTGCTTAAGTACCTCCACTACTAGAGTCCTTGAGGACATAGTGGGAACCATGTTTTAATTTACTTCATAGCTTTATTCAGCAACATGGTAGTATTGAGACTCAACTTGAAGTCACTTTAAGACCAAGTCCTCTGTTTTCTTTTTCTTTTATTTTTTATTTTTTAGTGTTTGTTTATTTTTTGAGAGAGAGAGACAGAGTGTGAGTGGAGGAGGGGAAGAGAGACAGGGAGACACAGAATCTGAAGCAGTCTCCAGGTTCTGAGCTGTCAGCACAGACTAATGTGGGGCTCAAACCCACGAACTGCAAGATAATGCCCTGAGCCAAAGTTGGATGCTTAACTGACTGAGGCACCCAGGTGCCCCAAGTCCTATGTTATTTTCTATACCATGTTCACCCCCCAGAGCATTTGGTTCCTTAATCATTTAATTTTTGCTTGAGGCATTTAGTTCTTTTTTAATTTTTTTTTTTATTAAAAAAACTTCAATGCTTATTTTTGAGAAAGAGAGAGTTGGGGGGAGGGGTGCGGGGAGAGGCAGAAAGAAAAGACACAGAATCTGAAGCAGGTGCCAGGCTCTGAGCTGTCCACACAGAGCCCGATGCGGGACTCAAACTCAGGGACCACGAGATCATGACCTGAGCTGAAGTTGGATGCTTAACTGACTGGAGGCACCCAGGCGCCCCAAGGCACAGCCTGACTTGCAGCCCCAGGTCTCATCCTGAGATCTTCTCCCTAAGAGGTATAGCTATGTCTGCCAGGAATAGAAGAAGAACTTGCCTTTGAGACTTGGCTTAGGTAGGTTTGTAAATAACTTTGAGTCCCTAAAAGGGACTCTTCTGTACACAGATTACTCTTGGGGCTTGGCAGTGTATTTGGGACATGTACTCCTGGAGCCAGCAAAGCTAGAGCAGATGGATGGGTTGTCAGGTTTCTCTAGTATCTGAAGTTAGCTTGTCTGCTTTCAAAGCATGGAATCCTGCCCCAGGTCTTCCCAGTGTTCACCAGTTTTCTTTTCTTGGCACTTCTGAAAGTCATTCCTGCCTTAGCTCTTTCTTTAATGATCCTCCACGTTACATTGATCTTGTGGCAGCTTTGTCTCTGTTTTAGGAGATACAAAGATGAATGCAGTGTAAGGCATAGCTGGGATGACCCTCAGGGTTCTGCCCTGGGTGTTTGCTTCTTTACCGAGATGAGAAGTACACAGAATGGAGCTGGTTTGTTGGGAAGGACAGTCGGATCACTTTCGGAGGTGCCGAGCTTGAAATGTGTCTGAGGGGTTTTAGGTGGAGACGTCTAGGTGGCATTTGGTTATGGAGATCTAGAGCTCAGATCACATAACGTGGAAACATGGACTTCTTGGCTAACACCTATAGTGGGAGATGTGATTAGGAGGTTTGGATGAGGAACTCAGCAAGGGGTCACAAGGTGAAAAATGGCACCATGGGAATGCTACAGAAGAAAAAACCTAGAAAGACATGAAGAAGGACTAGTCAGACATGAGGATCAGCGAAGAATGGTGTTGTGGAAGCTGCAGGGGTGGATAATTTTAAGGAGGGAGTGATCCACGGCGTCAGCTATGGCAGAGACAAGGTCGGAGAAGCATCCACTAGACTTGTCAATATGGAGGTCACCAGGCCCTTTAGCAAGAACGGTTTTGGTGATCATTTGGGGCAGGAGCTAAAGGGAAGGGGAGAAAGTAGAGACAATAAAAACCGGCTTGGTGACCATGTGAGGGTGTAGTGAGTGTGGTTCTGGATTTTGCTCCTGCAGTGTTCAGCTCTTTGGATGTAGGAGCTGAGAACTTGCTTGGGTGGTTTAACTCCACTTCTGCTTCACTGAGAAAATATCCAAAATGAACTCCTTTCCCTTCAGATCCCCTCAAATTTGCTTTTTCTTTCCACATTGCTGTGGTGTCAGTGGAACATGAGCCCCTTTGCTGAAACTTTGGACTTTGTTTTTCTGAGAGTCTTTTTCCCTTTCGCTCCTATAATTTTGGTCTCTCCTTATGCTTATCTCCATAGCTGGCAAACATGTTCCGGGGCCCTCCGGAACCTACCCTTCTCGGGCTGTAACTGCTCTTTTTACTTCTACCTGTCAAGAGGTGATCTTGGTCTGTGACATGGAGCAGAACCAGACCCGTGCCTGTTGTGAACAGCAGAGGTCTGTGTCTAACAGCCCGCAGCTCTGTGCAGCCTCGTGGGGTCCAGCGCGGCCTCAGACCTTGCGTCCTCCTCAGGCTGCGCTCGTAGTGATGCTCCGTCTGCCTACTCAGAGCTCTGTTGTTTGGGCGTTGCGCGTCCAGGGGCTGCTGTGGTCCCCACCACATCAGCTTCTTTTCCTAACCACACTGTGGCTTTTGGCCCTTTAGGTTCCATGGCCCCTATGGCTTATTATCTGCTTGGTCCCATCTGTCTGCCTGCTTCAACAGTGCTGGTGGAAGGAGGGTATTTTGCAAGTACCAGATTCAGAGCTGGGGCTGCTGCTGGCAGCATGCCTCCTCCACCCCCAGGACGCCTTCTCAGTGCTGCTCAGACTTCTTCGTGGTGGCTTAGATGGTGGCTCCAGCTTCTGGCGAGGAACCAATCCACTGGTGTGCCAAGAAAGGTAGCACGGATCATACGAACCTCATGTTTCACTTTAGACACATGTTGGGTGTCTTTCTGGTGCCCAAACTTTTGGGCACTTTTCAAATTCAGAGAGCACTTAATGGTAGCAGTACCTCCCTGAGGCATTTTGATATAGAGGAGGTAGCCATTCATAAAATAACGTAGGTAAAGCAGCCCTAAGGATCTTCCTTACATTCCTCTGGAGTTATACGGTATCATGCTGGTCTTTGTTTTTAGTAATGAAATATCAAATTAGGTTTGGAGGGAACATTCATCTTCCTAAGAATTAAAATTACCAAATTACTCTGATTGGTCTTTAGTCTCCTTTAAGTCTTTGATTTATACTACATGTTACAAATGAAACGTGTTGTCTGACTTTGCCTTTCCATCCTTTTCCCATGTCCCACCCTCAAACCTAGTCTTTCATTCCCTTTTGCCCGTCTCCATTGAATCAGTGTGGCAGGACAGAAAGCCAGTTGGCTAACTTCCTTCTCTCTTGCACGTCTCCCCACTTGCTATATTTTAACTACTCTTCCACAAGGATCCTTTGAAACCCCCTCTGTGCCCCAGGCACGGACTCCATCGCTTCTACTTTTGCGTTGCCTCTTGGAGCCTCCTCATATGTTGTTTTATCAGACACGGACCAAATTTAAATTTGCTTTGGTGCCAGAAGACCGGAGGTTCATTCGAACAAAGAATATCAATACAAACTGTACTGAAAACAACAGTTTGTTTAAAATCTGAGGGGCAGTGGAGAGGATCAAAAGTCTGATAACTTTAAAGCCAAATATAGGGGAGTTTTCAGATCAAAATTTGGTTCCCATTTGTTGTTAGATTGCCTGATGCTGCCACTCATGGCTCCCAAGAATTTCTAAGCTGTGTTAACGGGGTCATATTGTAAATGCCTCACTTCCAATTGACTTGATCCTGGTGAAATCTCATTAGGATTAAGAATGTTTGGAACGTTAATACTTTGATATTTGTTTTCCGAGATGGGGTTTTATTTTATCTTACAATTTCAGTTCATCTAAATTTTGTGTTCTGCACATGCGATGTTTGACTCTATCATTGGTTATTATGGAAATTCTCAGCGTGGTGTGCTTGTGGATTTTTTATACTGTAAGATAAAGACTGTTTTTGAAGATTTTAAGTGATGACACTGCATAAAAAAAAG
>PITB01018327.1:0-16367 GCA_004024585.1 Paradoxurus hermaphroditus
TTTCTCCTGATGGCAGGATGGCCCTCCAGGTCTGGCCTTCCCTGTCAAACACTGCAAGGCCTTCTGAGCCTGGGACTGTGGGCTCCAGAGTGTCATGCAGCCACTGCTGCTGTCCCTGCCCTCTCTTCCTGGAGCAGCCCACCTCTGCCAAGGCACCAGGCAATGGCATTTTCAACGAAGTGCAGGAAACGTCCCTTCCAATGTGTTGTGCTAAGTAGGGTTAATGTTTGGTGGCTCTTTCAGCTTTTGTCCTTGCCCTTGCCTTTCCATGGGTCTCCAGTGTGAGTCCCTGGGCCATAACTATGGTGACACTGTAGTGGTATGCTCAGGCCACATGTCAAAACATCGCTGCCTGGGGGGCTTAGACACAGACGTCTGTTCCTCACAGTCTTGGAGGCTGGAAGTCTGAGATCTAGATGCTACTGATCCTGTTCCTGGTGGGAGCTCCTTCCTGGCTCACAGACGTCTCCCCTCTCACTGAGTCCTCATGTGGAGGAGAGAGGGGACTCCAGCATCTCTTCCTCGTCTTACCAAGGGACTGGCCTTGGCGAACTAGGGTCCCCCCTTGTGACTTCATTGAACCCACACCATCTCCTCACTCCAGGTACAGTCACATTGGGGGAAGGGCTCCAACATACGAATTGGTGGGTGGGGGATACCACATCCGGTGCCCAACATGTGGTCCCTGTTCTCCCCAAATTCATGTCCTTCTCACATGCAAATGCACTTATTCCATCTCAGAGTCTCATAACTCTCAACTTGCTCAGGTCTTGTCTGAATCTGGCCTAAATCAGAGGTCAGAGAGACTCCAGGTGGGAGCCAGTGGAACTGGATGAGTTGTGTGCTTCCAAACACCCCGGTGGGATGGGGAACAGACAGACAGACAGACAGACAGATAGATCCATTGAAAAAGGGAGGAAGAGGGAGGACGGAGAAGAACACAGGTCCAAGCAAGCTCACAACCCAGCAAAGTGGATTCCAATAGGTCTTATCCCTTGAGGACAGCTTTCCTTGGCTGGACACCCCGCCTTCCAGACCCTCCGGGGCAGCAGTCCTGCTTGCTCGGTTCTGCTGGGCCTGAGTCCCGTGGCCTAGCCTTTGGGCAGAACCCTTCTGGAAGAGGTCCTGACAGCTCTGGGTAGGCCCCAGAGTCATTCTTCCCTTCGTGTGCACAGGTAGCTCTGTGGTCCTGCCATGCCAGATCTGGGTCCACAGCCCTCAGTCATTTTCTCCCGCCTTCCTGGGCTTCAGCCCCATCGAGGAATAAGAGGGATGCCACAAGTCAAATAACTTGACATCCTTGACATCACTAAGGCAGGAATGACCTGGGGTGAAAACTGGGTCCCCCAAGAATGTCAGATTCCAGACATGAGCAGAGCCAGAACCCAAACCCAGTGCATCCATTACCCGAGAACCTAAAGCCCTTACCGCCTTCTCCTCTCTGGAGCACAGAGCCTGCTTGCCCTGGGAGGAAGGAGCTGGATCCAGCAGCATCCAGGACTCGTGGGCAGTTACGTGTAAGCCGTGTCCCAGCACTGGCCACTGCTCAGGTGACATCGAACTTCTCTTGGAGCCTGCATGCATGGGACCCATCAGGGAGGTCAACACACAGAAGAAGACTTTTAGGAACAGCGTGACCTAATTCAAATAACGTTTTAAGCTTAGAAATCATTGCAAGTAAATAGAAAGAAACTGAAGAATTTTAGGTCCAGGAAATAATGCCATCTTGGAAAAAGATCTCTTTTAAGTAAATAAACAACTGCATCTGGGCTAGAATCTAGTCTTTTCTCATCCAAACAGATCCATCTACCATCTGGGGTCATGAGGTTTAGATGCCAAGGGGGCAGGGACTCGGAGCCCTGCCCCGACTGTCTGGAGGAAGGCATCTGTGGTTCAGGGGCCGGAAGCCATGGCTTCGAATTGGCTGAACACTGAGAATGAAACAGAGACAAAGTAATGAGTGAATGTGAGCCTTCAAGGCAGTGGCCTCCAGGGATGTCCAGGCAGCCATGGGCAGCAAAGGGATTTGGGAGCTATCGGCACACACAGCTTGGGGGGATAGCATGTAATTATTAACCTTGGGCTTGCCACACACATAACTCAAGCCTGGGATTTTCCCCAATTCAGGCTTCTGGGATTCATCTGGAATCCCCCTAGTAGGAAGAGAATTATGAACAGAGAGCGGAGGTTGAATTTTTGAACTTTTTGACATCAAGTTAAAAAATAGAGGGAAGGGTTTGGCCGTGCAGTTCAATTATTTGCCCTTTTCCTTGCTCCTCATGGAATCCTGGTAAAAGCCTCTAATGTGATGAGGAAATACACTGGAGTAGAAGCAAGAGAGCCAATGACTCATTCTAGAAGCCTAGGTCCCACTGGCTGTCTTCTGGCCCAGTTCCTACAGGAGTGATCTAGTTTCAGCGACATCAGTGGGTCCCAGGCTGGAAGAATCCCATTACCCCTTCCTGAGGAGTTCAGGCAGACAACAGGCCTTAGAGAGAAGCAGGTGTACAACATGGCATCGGAATAGCAACTGATCCTATGGGACCTCCCAGACGCTCATGGACACCGTGGGGATGAGGTTGGGTCTTCCTGTGGTCTGACAGGGCAAGCAGATTGTCTGATAGAGAGCCAGCTGGCAAGTCCTGTTGTCTGGGCTGAGGGATCAGGGTCCCTATCTAAGAGCTGGATTGGCACATGGTTACGAGGTACACTGTAGTTGATGCCATGTCTGAAGGATGGTGATACCCCAAGGCCAGCCTGGAGGGCCACATTCCAGTGGGTGACAGCAGGTGACCATGGCTGAAGATGATGAATCAAGTGCAAGCCACATGGACAGATATTGGCCCAGAACCAAAGGTTAGTCCCGGATGATGGGCAGGTGTCCACTGAGCCCAGGTATGACCCTAGAAGAAGGGAGAAAGGATCTTGAATTTAGCTGAGTTTAAACCTGGAATTACCAAGAAATCACCAAATCTGGCTAAGTTTGCTTGAAAGTGACTAGATTAAGTTTCAGGTGGAAGTTGTGACTCGATGTACAAAGTCCAGATATAGGGAAATGTTTGTGCACCGAAGTTAGCGACTTGTGAAATTAGAATCTGCTGTAAGTAACTGACGAATCCAATGAGTGAGGTCCCCCCAAAGCCCCAAGAGCATCATTACCAGGTATCGAGTGTTTGTCATCTGTGTGAATTAGCATAGTCAACCCTCCTGTGAGGTGGGCCTGTGCTCTCCATTGAGGAGACAAGGAACCTGTGCATGGAGATTTCAGTGACTTGGCTGAGGCCACACAGGTGGTCAGGCCAGAGTTGCCACCAAGCAGGCTCACTTCACTGCAATGCCTGAGACTTCAGACTCTAGTCATACTGAGTGTAGAGAGCGAGAAGGAGGGAGCTGAGGATGGAACCCTTGGAAAGGCCAACATCTAAGGGAGAGGACAGAGGAAGAGGGAACAGTACGGAGGGCTCAGGAGAAACAGACTAAAGGGCTGACCTCAGAGAGAAAGATGCCTGACACGCTAAAAAAGAAGGTACTTCAGGAAGGAAAGGGAGTTTCCTATGCTTCCATCCCCAGAGATGCCACCTGAGTCATAGCCCTCACCAGGTTTGGTGACTAGGACTTCACTGGTGACCACAGCAGAAGTTTGGAGGAATGGGGGGACCAGAGAGGCAGTGGTGGGGTGAAGCCTGAGTGGAGTTGAGAAAGAGGAGACAACGTACAGATGACATTTCAAAGAACCTCTTGGTGGAATCACATAAATGGGGAAAGAGTACTGCTTCATTTTTCAATTAGAAGATATTGAATATACTTGTTTAGGCAAATAAATTAGTAGACAGGGAGAGATTGAAGATAAGAAGGAAAAGTTGATCACTGGTGAAGCCAGAAGGAGAAAGGTCTCTGTGGTAGCCAGGCTTCAAAATGGCCCCAGGAAGTCTTGCCTTCTGCTGTTCACACCTTGGTGTGGGTCTCTCCACCAGGGAGCTGTGTAACCCAGAGTATTAGGGAGCTGATGGCATGTCACTCTTGAAGCTCAGTTATACAAGTCAACCCTACACTCTCTTGGATCACATGCTGCGGGAAACCAGGCACCATGATGTGAGGGCCTATGGACAGGTCCATGTGCTGAGGAACTCAGGCCTCTTGACAAAAGGCAGTGAGAAACTAAGACCTCCTGGTACCAGGCCTGTGAGTAAGACATCTTGGATCCTGCATCTCCAGTCAAGACTTGAGATGATGTCAACCTTGACTCACAAGAGACCCTGATCCAGAATCCCTAACAGCTGGGTGGTTCCTGAATTCCTGAGTTATGTGAGATAATACATGTTTCCTGTAGTTTAATGCCACTAAGTTTCGGAGTGCTCTGTTGCAACCAACGCAATGAAGGTAAAGGTAGGTATAATTCTAGAAGTGGAAATACCAGGGAAATTGAGCCTCCTCAATGCTCCATGATCTCTGCTACTTCTATGAAGGAGAAAGCAAGCCTGTCTATGGATTTGGGATGATGGAGATGGAGTGGGGAGGTTTGTAGGTGATGGAGAAGAGAAAATCAATACAACCAACATTTAGGAAGAAGGGGTCTGGAAGGTCAGACCCTTTCCGAGCCTTGCTGCGGTTTAGGGTTGGTAATGAAGACAAGGAAAATGACCTTTGGGGAGCAGGCTCCTTGTCTCAGAGAGTAAGGCACCTGGTTAATTGTCCGGATTAATCACCTGGCTAATTCTGGATGCAGGAGGCACACGGTCAGAATGGAGCATGCAGGTAAGGCAGAGGGGCTATTTTAATAGAGACGTGGGGAAAGTGAGTGGTGGAGACTAAGGGGTAAGGGAGGGTAGAGAAATTGAAAAAGCAGCTACCTCACCTTTCAAGAGGTTTGACAGTGAAATAATCTAGATGGAAAGACAGAATTGGAGAAGTCTCTTTTCTGTTCTTTCCTTCTTTGTGACCTCTCTTCTTGCTTGTTTCTCCATCTTTGTGTCTTCCTTCCCGTCTTTCCTTCCTTCTTTCTCTTAAAGATGAGAGATATTTAAATGTGTTCATTAGTTTCAGGAGAGAAGCCAGTATCCAGGAAAAGACTTAAGATAAAAAAAAAGTGTGTATTTCTGAACAAAGAGCAGACATCATTAAAGGCTCCTTGTCTTCAAGAAGGGGTCATTGAGTAATGACTGAGTGTCTACTGGGTGTCCCTCCCCCCCTCGCCCCCCCCGAGTGTAAGGGGCTGGGCGTGCAGAAGTGAATACACATAGCACCTAATCCTGGGTCTAGCGAGGGCAATGGCCCAATGTCTATACAGACACATCCTCACAGTTTGTGCGGAGAGCCCTGGAGGAAATGAGCTGGGTGACAGCCGGGACCAGCAAAGGAGGCCTGGTGGGGACAGAGGGTGGGGCAGGCTGAGGGCAGGCCTCCTGAGCCCAAGGCCGTGCAGACAGGACAAAGGACGTCCCTGCTGACGTTCTGCCTCGGAGACTCCAGTTTTCACTGTCAGTAGCTCTTGGCTCTTGCCACCTCTGACATGTGTCTCTCCCCCTCTCCTCCCAAAAAGTCCAGAAAATACTTTTATCAAACTTCTACAGAACAAAAGCATCAAGCAAAACCTATGTGTGCTGTGAGCATTTGTGGGTTTCTTTCAAACGCTGGTGAGTTCTCTGCTGTGTCACCAAAGGTCTGGATCCATCTGGTTTCTTAGATCACTAAAAAAAAAAAAAAAAAAAAATCCTTCTCCTCTTCAAGAGTGTCGTTTTCCACCAAACACTCCCTTCCGGTGGAATTTGCCCCCAGACAATGACAGATCAGATTGGCAAGGAATATCCTCAGTCAGCTCTGTAAACAAAGACTGTCCTGGTTTAAAAGGAAGAAAGCCACTTTATTAAAGGTGAGAGCCTGTTACTAGAAGCCCGTAAATGAGATAGAGCTCGGGCCTCTGATCTTGCAAATCAGGGCTCCAGGAGACGGAGATTCTGCAGGGATCCCTCCTCTCGCCTGGGAGAGCAAAAGAAGGTCTCAGAAAATCCTGGAGGACGTTGTGTGCACGTCGGGGTTGCGGTGTAGGCACGTTAAATATGTTCTCGAATTTCACAACCGAGAGACTTTAGTGGTGTCATTCGTTCTGAACCCAGGATTTGTCACAGTGAAAAATTGCTTCTGCTCTCTGTGGACGGGAGGGCTCCAAGCACGTCTACGCTGGGTAAGAACACTGTGGCCCCAGTGTCTTGCACACATCTTAGCCAAGAGGACTCAAGAGAAAAATCAGGTTGTGGTTATTATAAGGACATATTTTCTTCTCTTTTTAAAGTTTTTTTTTTTTAATTTATTTTGAGAGAGATAGAGAGAGCACAGCAGGGGAGAGAATGAGGGGGAATCTCAAGCAAGTTCCACGCCATCATCGCAGGGCCCACGTGGGGCTCCAACTCACAAAACCATGAGATCATCACCTGAGCCGAAATCAAGAGTTGGACGCTTGACCATTGACCCACCTAGGGGCCCCTAAATGGATGTATTTTCTAATCTTTTTGTGTAAGCATCTAGTATCTCTCTTGAGTATCAGGAAATGAAATGCCTTTCAGTCTGTGGACGTACCATGGGCCCTAAAAATTAGACACTTGGTTCTGGCTGCCACGCATTTCAGACATATCCATTTCCTGGGCACGTATGTGAAGATGAAACATCCCCGTCTGTATTTAATGATAAATCAAATAGTTTCTTTGAAATGCCATCCAGGAAGGGTAATGGCGAGCCCGCCGTGGACCCACGGCCTCTCCTGGCATCATCCTTAAGGTTTCTTCTTCTCTTGACGGGAGGGATCTAGTTTTGAAGGTCTCCTTCCTCTCCTGGTTCCAACATATAAGAAGCCGTTCTTTAGATCTGCTTGATGAAAGAGAAAATAATGAGAAAACCGACTCTGCCTAGAAGCGCTTGCAAATATCTGGGCTCATTCCCCCAAGGCGGCGATTCTCCCTGACAAAGTCAGTGTCCTGGATCAGGTGTTTGGATTAGACCCCCCCTGCCTGCAGAGAGGATATCATTTGCCTGAGTAATTAAATGCGCTTCCGAAGAGTCTGCAAACGTCCATGTTGACAGTCATAAGGAAATGAAGTTAGGCAGGCGGTGTCACTTACCAGGTGGCCTTTGTTTATGCAGGATTTTTGTAACCTGATAACTAAGCCGGGCCACCCCAAGGCTTGGCGGTCCCCGTCGCCCAGCCTCATGCTGTCCTGGCCACCTGGACCTTCCTCCCCAGTCCGCACCTGTCTAAATCTCACTGTTCTTCAAGACCCCGTTCTGATTTTACCTCAACTGTCAGATGTGGTTTACACAGTGGCTGATACCGTTAGCTGCTGCTTTCTGAAACACCCCCCCCCCCTTGATTCTCTGTCATGTGTTCCGTTGCCCCTGTTCCTGTCTCTGTTGACATTTAAAACACTTTATGTAAGTGACTTTTTTGTTGAGAGGCCCTTCTTTAGACATAATATGTACCGATATTCATATATTTTGTTTTGTTTATTCTCTCACTGGTTGGCTTCACATTTGTTTGGGTAGAGTTGAAGGTGAAGATCAATACTGATTTTTTCTTTTTAACCAACTTTCCTGGTGCTTTTTATAAACAATGCCTCTGGAGTCTGACAGTCTGGGGTTCTCACACTGAATCTCTTCTGTGCCATCATCGTCTCTGTCTACCTGAATTAATTCTATAGGATTTTAATCACTTGGGCTCCAGATGGCTTGATCCAGGTAGTAAATGGAGGGACGTCTTTCCGGAGTTTGCAAAACTCCTAAACTCCAATTCCCAAGCTTAGTTAATTTTGCAGGTTTGTGAGTGAGATTCTGTGTGCATTCCAATGAGCTCTGGGGGGAGAGTTGGCGGAGTGCTCTTGTTTCTACCAGGAAGCCTCCCTTCTGGGCCCTCTGGCTTTTCTCTTGTCTCCCTAATGGCTTCCTCCGCTTCCTTGAAGCCCTGGTGGGCTGGGGTCCTCTGTGTTCCCATTCTTCATTTTATTTGGCTCTCCTGGCTTGGTTTCGCCCTGTCCCACAGCTCTGGGGGGCACACTAATATCTACCTCCACTTGATATCATGTCCTGTGGGCCCTTAAGTCAATGTGTCACTCATGACGCACCCCACCCCCCACCCCATTATTTCTTCTGTGGATTTGAGACTCACGTCCAGCCTTATATTCAGGCAGGCACCTAAATCTGTCAAAATAATTCCCAGTTCCATTCTGGCCTTTTCCATGTAGTCCCCTGCTGCGCCCTAGCTGGTCATGGGTTACTGTGATTGTTTCCCGATGGTCTCCTCACCTTGCTTGTCACCTTACAGTTCCCTTTATAAATGCCGGTGGTCACCTGATGCAACTCACAGTCCCTGCTCAGAAGCGAAATCTTCAGTAGTGGGTACTTGGGGATTTTCAACCCATTTGTTCGTGGAGTCCAGGTGTTGCTCAAACACACACGCATACACACCCCACCCATAAACATACACATAAAACCAAAACAAGCTTCACAAAACAGTTCCCCTTAATACATGTAACATCCCCCTGATATTTCTATTCTAAGCATCAGCCATGTCACACACGGTCTGGGAAACTCTCCCTTAAAATTAGACCCCCTTGTGTGGCAAACAGGGATTATCCTAACCTGATGCCAAGTGCCTGCCATTTCTTTCTTTTATTTATTTATTTTTACCTTTTGTTTAAATTCCCGTTAATTACCATACAGTGCAAGGTTGGTTTCAAGAGTAGACTTCAGTGATTCTTCACCTACATACAACACCCAGTGCTCATCCCAACAAGTGTCCTCCTCAACGCCCATCCCCCCGTCTAGCACATCCCCCCTCCACCTCCCTCCATCAACCCTCAGTTTGTTTTTTATTGTTAATAGTCTCTTGTGGTTTGTTTCCCTCTCTCCTCTTTTTCCCCCTTTCCAAGTGTTCATCTGTTCTGTTTCTTAAATTTCACATACGAGTGAAATCGTATATTTATCTTTCTCAGATTGACTCATCTTGCTTAGCATAATACATTCTTGCTCCGTCCACTTCTTTGGAAATGGCAAGATTTCACTCTTTTTGATGGCTGAGTAATATTCCATTATACGCACGTGGCACATCTTCTTTATTCATTCATCAGTCGATGGACATTTGGGCTCTATCTATAGTTCGGCTATTGTTGACAGCACTGCTCTAAACATTGGATGCATGTACTCCTTCCAATCTGTATTTTTGTATCCTTTGGGTGAATACCAAATACTGTAATTGTGGGATGATAGGGTAGTTCTATTTTTAATTTTTTGAGGCATCTCCATATTGGAAAACAGGGTAGTTCTATTTTCAGCTTTTTGAGGAACCCCCATACCGTTTTGCAGAGTGGCTGTACCAGTTTGCATTCCCACCAGCAGTGCAAGAGGGTTCCCCTTTCTCTGCATCCTTGCCAACACCTGTTGTTTCTTGTATGATTAATTTTAGCCTTTCTGACAGGTGTAAGGTGGTATCTCATCATGGTTTTGATTTGTATTTCCCTGATGATGAGTGATGTTGAGCATCTTTCCAGGTGTCTGTTAGTCATCTGGATGTCTTCTTTGGAAAAGTGTCTAATCATGTCTGCTGCCCGTGTCTTAACTGGGTTATTTGTTCTTTGGGTGTTGAGTTTGATAAATTCTTTATATATTTTGGATACTAACCCTTTGTCCAATATGTCGTTTACAAATATCTTCCCCTATTACCTAAGTTGCCTAGTTTTGTTGACTGTTTCCTTTGCTGTACAGAAGATTTTTATCTTGATGAAGTACCAATAGTTTTTTTTTTTTTTTGCTTTTGTTTCCCTGACTTGCCCTGTAGAACCACATCTTCCCACACACAGACTCAAACTCCAGCTACCATGGAACACACCACTTCTCCCAGAAATGCTATATAATTTCAAATCTCTATCCTTAACCTATATCAACACCTCCCATCCACCCACCCCCATCAAATGTTCCTCCTGGAAACCAGTACGTTACATGATATTCTACACATTACATCGTATTACCATTCCAGACCCAGCTCGGAGATCTCCACGGGGACTTTTCTCTGTTTCTCTGGCCTCTAGGAGCCCCAAATGCACTCCCATTAATTATTTTCAAAAGTTAAAATAATTCAGGGAGGCCAGGTGGCTCAGTTTGTTGAGCATCTGACTCTTGATTTCAGCCCAGGTCATGATCCCAGGGGTATGGGATTTAGTACTCTGTTGGGGTCCATGCTGACTGTGAAGCCTGCTTGAGATTCTCTCTCTCTCCTTCTGCCCCTCTCCTGGGCTCATGTTCTCTCTGTTTAAAATAAAAAATATTTGGGTGCCTGGGTGGCTAAGTCAGTTAAGCCTCCGACTCTTGATTTCGGCTCAGGTCATGATCTCATGGTTTGTGAGTTTGATCCCTGCATAGGGCTCTGCACTGATGGTGTAGAGCCTGCTTGGGATTCTCTCTCTCTGCCCCTCCCCTGCTCTCTCTCTCTCTCAAAATAATAAATAAACTTTAAAATAAAATAATATAAAATAATTTGCATTCTAATATTTTTCAAGGCATAACTCTTGGACACAGGCCATTGTGATATAATATATCTGGTCTTTTTCTCTGTCCCTGGCACAGAGCTCTACAGCCTTTGGAATTTCCTGAGTAACAGAAGTGTCTATTTATAAGGAACACCTTTTGACCATTCCCAAATTTATACTGAGGTGGGACCTTAGATAATGGGCCCTCAAGGAGGCCCATCAGAAAGACCAAGTACAAGATTGAGGGTTGAAACTTTTGAGCCCCATACCCAGACCTCTGGGGAGGTGGGGGCTAGAGATTGAGTTCAATCATATGACCAGTGATTTAATCAATCATGCCTAGGTAATAAAAAAAAAAAAAGGTAAAAATTTTGAACTCCAAAGTGCGAGGTGCAAGGAGGGTGGCAGGCCTGGACTGCAGGAGAGGACACGGCAGCTCTGTGCTCCCCTCCCCGAGATTTTGTCCCAGGCGCCTCTTCATCTGGCATCGGTTCATATCCTTCAAAATAAAACTGTCATCGTAAGTACAGCACTTTCATGAATTTTCTTTTTTTAATGTTTATATTTGAGAGAGAGAGAGAGACAGATCGTGAGCAGGGGAGGGGCAGACACAGAGGGAGACACAGAATCCGAAGCAGGCTCCAGGCTCTGAGCTGCCAGCACAGAGCCCGACGCGGGGCTCGAACTCACAAACTGCAAGATCATGACCTGAGCCGAAGTCGGACACTTAACCAACTGAGCCACCCAGGCACCCCTCATGAATTTTGTGAATCCTTCTAGCAAATCAATAATTGTGAGGTGGGAGGTTGTAGGAACCTCTACATCTGTAGCCATGTTGGACGGAAGTCCCGGTAGCTCCAGGATCCCATCTGTGACTTGTATCTGAGGCAGGCCAGTCTCATGGGGAACTTGCCTTTGACTTGAGAGGTTAGATGCTAACAATGGATAGTTAGCATCGGAACTGAAGCACTTTGCCTTTAACTTGGGTGCCCGTGCTAACACTGGGTAGTTAGTGTCAGAATTGAGTTGAATTGCAAGACACCCTGTTGGTGTCAGGGAATGGATTTCAGAACTGCAGACTCCCCTGGAATGCTAATACAAATGTAGATTCCAGATCCTATAGATGAGATCATCCAGGCCAGGGAATCCTCATTTTTAAAGAGTTCCTTAGTGGCACTTAATGTGTGTTAAGATTTGAGAGCCCCTGACATATGTATGAAAGCGCATTTGTAACATGTAGACAAGCAGAATGAACGAAACACAGGTCGCGTCTAATCCCAGCATGAAAACACATCGTGGTATATTTCTTTTGACTTTCCACGGAAATCCTTTTTATCGTGGTTTGATCATGCTGTGGGTTCAGGTTTACGTCCTGATTTTTCCATTGAACATTCAATCAGAAACCTTTTTCACGTTATGGCATACTCTTTTAAAATAGAAGCGATTCCTCTTGCACCAGAGTGTTTCCTTAACCAACGTGTCTCTTTGGGGGACACTTATGATATTATCAGCTTGTCATTATTGTGAATTATACGGTGATGAATTTTTTTTTCTCTCTGAAGCTTTTACGGTATTTGTTTTCATTACCTCCAGATTCCCAGAAGTTAGATTATTTGGCCCGTCACCACAAATGGCTGTGGAGCTCTGGATAAGTACTGTCCACCGGCGACCTGAGGGACTGTGTTTCCAGACCTTCTCTGGCAATGATGTTTATTTTTATAAGCTTCGTTAACTTGATAGGTCAAATGGTGTGTAATTATTTTAATTACATTTATTCCATCCTTAATGCTGCAGGAAATTTCTCCGAGTGTTTATTTACTAATTGTATTTCCTTTCATGAATCCTGGCTCGTGACCCCAAACCTCTCCTTCCACTGGGGCTTTGCTGTGAAATTAACCCTCTGTCTGATTATTTACTACAGTTATGTGTTCTTTATCCATTCACTCTGAAATCCTGGCTCTATTTTTAATATTTAACATTTAAAACTTTTATCAGGTCATAATACGACACGTTCTTCCTTGGTGATTTCTTCTGTTGCTTCAGAATTTAAAAGCCCCATCCTTCTCCCAAGATTTGATGATTGATGCTTATTTTCTTGTAGCTTTATTGCTTTTTTTTTTTAAAATAGGGAATGGGGGGCCTGGGTGGCTCAGACGGTTAAACATCCTACTCTTGGTTTCGACTAAGGTCATGATCTCATGGTCCGTGAGTTCAAGCTCCACGTGGGGCTCTGCACTGACAGTGTCAAGCCTGCTTCAGATTCTCTCTCTTTCTCTCTCTCTCTCTCTCTAACTCTCCTAGCTCTCTTTTTCAAAATAAATACATACCTTAAAAATTTTTTAAAAATAGGCGATTAGGTATATCCTTCTTGAATCTCTCTAGGATGTATTTTGGTGTATGCTATGAAGTAATTTAAATAAACTATTTTTCTAAATGGTATTGTTCTAAAATCATGTGGTGAAGGCCCTTTCTCTTCTTGTCTGATGCTCTGGGACAGTTGTTTTTATGGTCCTGGTCGCTTTGCAGGACAAGTGTTTGTCCACAGCATGACCCGAGGGTAGGACTCGGTGAGCTCAGCTCTGTGACCCCAGAACCGAGCCTAGTACACAGGCCCTCCAGAAAAGTTTTTAAATGAACATTAAAAAGCACATAAGGGCAGAGGAGAGGTGGGACTGTGAGGTGGCTGTCCCAAAAGGCAGAGGTTCCTGGAGCCTAGAGAACCAGCCTGATCCTGGAACTCCACGCCTTTGTGTAATTAATCATATTTATTCGTTTATTTCTATTTTGGCCCATGAGGCTTTTTCCCCAGGAAAATCTCAGGGCAGCGGCAAGACTTGGCTTTAAGCTGTTATTTTTATATGGCTTATGTGAAACGGAGAAATATTTTTAGAAGTTCTCTTTTGCCACAAATGGAAGAACGCAGGGAGGTCTCCGAGAATTCTTGTGATGTCATCGCGCTGTAGACTATGTTGGTGAGCAAAACATGCTTCCAGAAGCTCTGAGGCCCCAGGATGGACTTACAGACGAGCCTCCAGAAGTCAGAGAACACAGCGTTTCTTTTCCAACGTAGATACATCTGGTCTCACACCCTTGTCACCCCCGCACCCCAGCCCCATCCGGTCTCCTGCAACCTTGACTCACACTTTCCCTTTGACTCTGAGATTCCCAAGCCTTCCTAGACGGGTACAGCTTTTCCATTTCCCGTCTCCTCTAAGACTAACTAGAACTGCAGCGAGATCCCAGTGTCTGTCCCAAAGCTCGGTCAGTTGGTTCACGGGGAACCGCCCCAAGGCTGGCATCCCCGGGAGACTGCAGGATTCCGGCCCTCTCTCTGCGGCCCCGAGTGGTCTCGCCTCCTCCTCTGCCCCACCCTTGCTGGCCGGCTGATCACCCCGCTGCCCACCAGGGCAGGGCCTCCACCCTCACTCTCAGGGTCTCCCAGGTGCACAGTCCGGTATCAACAGTCAGAGTTGTATTTGTTCTTCCTCTGCTGTGACCATGAACTCTGCCTCCTCACCTCCAAGTGTACCTCCAGTGACTGGCGTCACGTCATTGCTTCTCGTCAACTCATCTTGACTCCACAACGCAGTGAGTTCTCAGGGTTCTGAAGGTGAGAAGCAAGAGTATTTTGAAAAAATATGTTGGGTGTTGAGTGTTTGGATAAGGACAGAAATCACAAATGGTTTGGGTGACACAGACCATAGAAGCCCAGCCTGCCTGACGGAGAGCCACAGTGACTTGCACAGGTCAAGAGAACCATGTGGCACACCTGGGGATTTGAACCCTTGTACGGAGGCAGCCCACGATGTGTACACTTACCGGAAGATGATACGGGTTATAAAAGACTGAGAGTATCACCCAAGCTAGTCTCCTGTCTTCCTTCATCTGTTCATTCCTGTATTCATCAATGCCTCTGTTATTCCACACACTGCTAGGGCTGGGGACACCGAGGTGAGGAAGTCACGGCCCCTGTCCTTGAGGAGGCACCATCCGGCCGGGAGAGGCTGTGATCGGCTGAAGATACACTCTGATGTGATGTGTGCTGCGTTTAGAGGTGCCGGTCACATGCCCAGCCCTGGAAGGCAGGTCCAGAAGCTTCCTGGTGAGGGGCCACCCAGGCCACCCAGCTTATGGGGGTGTCAGTGGGTGGAAGAGGAGGGGCAAACAGGGTCTCAGGGGAGACTACCTCCCCCAGTTCTGCCGAGATGTCTTGAGTCTTGAAATCTCTAGTTGTGCTCTACCCCGTCCTCTGGCGTGAGGGGCCATGTCAAGGCACTGATGCTCCTCCCCACCAGGCCCACGTGACCGAGGTCTTCTCAGTCACAGCAGTGCGACTTGGGCTGCTTGCCCATCACTCTGAGCACCAGTGTCTGCCTTTGCGGAAGCAGGGAGAAAACCACCAGTCCCAGAGTTGGTCATCACCGTCTGGGCACGCGGCGGGCGCTGAGGAGGCGGGGGTCACTGGTGCCATTCTTATTACTAACCATCGTTTCTGTCATCATTATCATTAGTGACCGTGGCTGCCATTGCTAGTGTTTCTCTTCTTGTTTTTGTCATTTCTGCCAATCACTAGGTTCCAGAGATAGGAAGGAAGTCTGGGCCCCGGGGCAGAAGCCTCAGAGGGAACCTTCCAATCTTTACGTTGTAGACTTGCGTTTCCTCTCTTCTGTTGGGAACATGAGATGAAGTCAGAAGAGCCGGGAGATACGTTCTGAGCGAAATGTCTTGGAATTTCAGAGTTGAAGGTAGCCAAGCATCCGGGGGGGCGGGGGCCCAGAGGTTGTTGAAGAACGTGGGCCGGGCCTCCTTACCCGAGTGTGTGTGGCCCATAATTGCATTTAGATTTTCGCTTGTAATTTTATTGCCACGAAAGGGCTGTGCCTCAGTGGGCAATCTATCCCGGCTCTGGGTCTGCATGAAGCCTGCCGACCCCCTCTGCCGCCATTTATACAGCAAGACTCTCTGGGAGGAAAATCCTTTCCCCTTACTTCTGTCCCCATTGGCCAGCATTGCGGCTCCATGAACCAGGGGCCGGGCATGGACCCCTCCCCCACGCTTTCTGTACATCCTTCCTAATTGGAGCTCCAAACCCAAGGGCTCCGTGCTTCTAGAAAGATGCCCTGAAGCTGCTCTCCCCTTGCCAGCACCCGACAAGCACACATCAAGCTCGCGGTCAAGAACCAATGTTGCTGCCCCACTCTCATCTAGAAGGAATTTGGCCCAGGACAGTTTAGTGCGCATTAAGCTTCCCAGAGCGGTCCACGAGGTAAAAAGTTCACCAGCTCAGCTGCAACGAATATCCTGCGGGGCACTGTGGGAAATCGCTGGACTCGGGAACACATTTCTAGCCCTGAATCTCTTTCAGGAAATTATGCCGTCTTTTCTGATCCTCTGGCTGCGAAGAGCTGTGGGGATTCCGCCTCGCAGAAATCCCCGGGCCTTCTCAGAGCCGTACCCGACGGGGAGAACACCAACCCCATCTAATTCGAGAAAACGCATCTCTCCATAGAAGGTCCCTGGAAACAATTAAGAGATTTCAGAACTCAGTGGAATTCAAACATTAGGAGATGCCAGGATGTGGAGATCACACTGTGCTACCAAATTTCCTTTGGGGATGAAGAAAGCTTGGCGCAGGGCGGGCACTCAAATGTTCCATGATGATCATTTTAAAAGTTAAGACAGGCCAGATGCTTCTCTATTTTTTTTTTTTTTTTGTAGGTCACCCAGTTTTGTTTTGTTTTTTTTTTTTGGGATGGGATTGTTTGGTCTTTTTTTATTTTTGTTTTTTGAGTCAATGCAGAACAACTTTTTCCTCCTGGGGTCCGTGGACCAGGATTCCTGGCCAAGCCTGAAACTTTG
>PITB01018327.1:16467-35454 GCA_004024585.1 Paradoxurus hermaphroditus
GCTCGTGGTCTCTGGCATGACTTCGGTCTCCTGCCAGCATCGGAGCCACACTTATCTGCATGTGCTAGGACTGAGCACCCCAGCAGCCCCCCGCAAGGGTGGGCACGTGTCCTCAGGACACCCACCCAGGGTCCTGTTGGCCCTGGCGTCCTGCCCCAGCTTCATCACACATCCCACCTTTGGGCAGGACAGCTGGCCAGGATACCTCCTGAAAGCCTGGGTTCCGAAGCAGACCTTCTGCAGTGTGTCCCGGGGGGTGGGGGGACAGGTGCCTTTGGGTTGGTAGCGCCCTCTGAACACCACATCGACAGACCTCTCCGAAGCTCTCGCCGGCAGGCTTGGTCTCAGACTCCAAGCTCTGCCCTGAGCAGCCCGCCGTCATGGGAGACTGAGCCCCACTCTTGTTCTGGCCCCCTTGGAAAGAGTTCCCATAAAGATCCCGTTTTCTAACCTGCTCCTCCCCTGCTTGCAGTCAGACCCGAGCCCGCTGAACACCGGTCCTTGGCCTCCACCAGACCCTGGCTGTCCTTGAGTGCCTGGGCCATTTCCTCCAGGCTCCGGTGCCTTTCTGACCCGGCAGGCTCCCTCCCTGCCCAGGCTCCAGCCTCTGCCTCCAGGCCCTTGCAGAGGCCTGACTCACGTTCTCCCCGGTGAGGAGCTCGGCTTCATTTCCTGCTGCTGTTCATGTCTCTTGATGACTGAGGACGTGGACCAGAGCCTCTTCCTGTCCCCTCCCGTCCCCTCCTGCACCAGCTCAGCGTCCTGCACACAGGGAGACCAGGGACATGTCTGCTGCCCTGAAATCTCAATGTGAACTAGTTTTCCCCTGTTGGTGTGAATTTATCACCGGCTAGAGACAGGACTTTAGGCAATAAGCAACCTTTTTCATATATTTTTAATTAATTCGGAGATCTTAAGCAGCTTCGTTGAGGCATAACCGACACACAGCCAGCAGCACAGACTGCAAGCGTGCAGTCTGATAGATGTTGACGTCTTTATGATGAAACCTCCGCCGCAATCCACACGGAGACCAAGCCTGTCACCACCGAGGCTTCTTCCTCGTCCCTAGTCATCCCTCCCTTCACTTCCGCCTCTCCCCTCCCCACCCAGCCACGAAGTTCGCTCCTGTCACTAAGATGCCTTTGCAGTTTCTACGACGGTAGGTGACTGCATCACCCAGCAGGTCCTCATTCTTGTCTTGCATCATTCACTCCGCCTCATTGTTTGGGGGCTTTCCTGTGTTATCAGGTGTGTTGCTAGCTCTCTCCTTGCTGAGCAGGGTCCCTTAGCAGGGATGCGCCCTTCTTTTGTGTCCGTTCATCTGTTGATGAACACTGGGTTGTTTCTACCTTTCGGCCTCGCAAATAACCCATTGTGAGCATTTGTGTCCACGTCGTCGTATGGGTGTTGCGTTTTTTCTTTCTTGGGTCCGTGCCTAGGAGGG
The DNA here is from genome assembly GCA_004024585.1 of Paradoxurus hermaphroditus. Lineage (NCBI taxonomy): Eukaryota > Metazoa > Chordata > Mammalia > Carnivora > Viverridae > Paradoxurus > Paradoxurus hermaphroditus. Next base: position 17,912 of record PITB01018327.1, read on the forward strand.
GAATGGCTGAATCATATGACAGATGTGTGTTTAACTGTTGAAGAAACTATCAAACCGAAGCAGTTAGGGACTTGGGAACAAGTCTCCGAGACACTGTCTTTCTGTTGGCTCCTGCTGTTAAACAGCTTCTCTTACAGGGTGGGGTCAGGGTGCACCCCGGGACTCCAGATGCTCCCTAGGCAAGCAGGACTTAAGACCGAGATCTCCGGCTCCAAAGGCAACTAAGAATTGCTGGGTTGCCTGCCAATATCGACCAATCAGGACAATCTGATTCTAACCAATCAGAACAAGGCTCTTCTGACCAGTCAAGATGAGCATCCCGCCCCCTTCCTTCATTAGCATGTTGGACCTGAGTGAGACGGGGAGGGAGGGAACTGTATGTGTATGGGGGGGGGGGGCTCCCCTCTCTGCTCCCTTTGGAGAGCATGCATGTCTCCTTCGGTTGGAGGTAGAGCCCCAGGAAGGCCTTGCCCGTGCCTTTGACTCTTGGGTCCAGCTTTTCTGTGGTTGTCTGGCCAAGAACTCGACTTAGGTAAGGAAACCGTTTTCTAAGGTGGTTGAGCCTTGTCGGTTCCCACCAGCCACTCCCAGTTTGCAGATGTTTCTGGCTGAGTACATGAGTGGCATTTACAAAGGTTGATGCTCAGGAAATTCCAAAGGGATTCAAGATTTCTCTAGGGGCCTGAAATATCTGGGACTGGAAGTGCGTGTCCTGTTCCAGCCATGACAGCCAACTTCACAGGCCCGGCCAGGCTCTTGGCGGTTGGGGTGGGGCCTTTTCCGTAGCCCAGCGCTCTCCGTGGTGGTCTCTGCCCAGCTCCTGGGCCAAATGCAGCGTTGGGGAGTCAGCCAGGGACTGGAGGGTGTGAGAAGCACTTGGGCATAACCAGTCTCTGTGCATCAAATCGCACCGACTTCTGTTGCTTACCCCAGCTGCTGGTAGAGCTGACACTGGCATCTTGGGGGCCCGTGATCCACGTCTGCTGGGCAGAGGAGCAGCTCGGTCTCTTGGACTAGCAAGAAGCAATGTTTAGATTTCCATGGTGTTTTTCTAACACTTAAAATTATGTTTTAACTTCTTACTGTATCCTAATTTCAAAGACCCAAGACAACTGGATCATGAAACAAGCTAAGGATTTAGAGGGAGATAGATAAGAGGCTGCACCATGAATACTAATGACAGAGGCGCGTCGTTCTTCAGGTATTTACTGAGCACCTGTGTTGTGTGCAGGTGTGCGCTAAATGCTCCAGGGAAGCGAAGCCACACGGATGGCAGAGAAAAGGGTGCACCTGCTGACCCTGGGTGCACCCACAAAATGGATTCGGCTGCTGAGGGTTTCAAGAGAATGAAAGGCTTATCAGAGTCCCAGACTTGCGGAGAGGCCGGAGGCCTTTTGTGGGTTGTAGAATTGTAGCTATGGTATCTGTAGGGTTTCGCTAAGTGGGGGGGTGGGGGGTGTAGGAAGCTTGAGTTGGAGCACAGTGGAGGGAATTATAAGTTGAGGGAAAAGTATGAGCAATTTCCTGGAGATAAGGAAGTCAGCAGCCACCTAATTTGCTGGGAGGTAAGTTCCAGAAGGGAAGGAAGGTTAGATAAGGTTAGAAGGGGATTGGGCATACCGCTAAGTATGCTGTAACACCCAGCGGACACGTTGGTGCCGCTGAAGGCAGCAGGCGGCAGGGATAATTGGCGAGCAGGGACCCCTTGGCCAGAGCTGCCCTGAGGAGCCGTGCTAGCTGAGCGGGGAGGGAGGGGGTCAGGGGAGGGGTGCAAGGAGGAACTTGGGAGGCTCCAGGTGAAGACAGTTGGAGACGCTGACGATCCGTGGCAGGTGGCCCTCGTGGTGGGGACAGGAGAGAAATGCATTGGGAGGAAACCCAGGCAGGGACTGGAGGCTTTGGAAGGGGATTGCATTTGGGGACAGAGAGTGAGGAGCCTTGGGGTTGCGGGCAGGGTGACTGTGAGGCTGGCGGCTGTTCGCCGTAACGGGCGAGGAGAGTCAGGAAGGTGCAAGGGATGGGGGGAATAATGTACCTCCCTGCTCTGGCTGATGGCAGGTGCCCATGTGCCTCTGGCCCTCCAACTGCCCCATGAGGCGGGCACTGGTAATGGGCCCATTGTACAGCTTTGACAACTGAGGGGACACTACTTTTATCATTGTACGCTGATCATAAGTGAAGGCATCGAAGGAGACAATCTTTAAGACTTTGATCTTTGATGGTTTTAGATGCCACAGGGTGTCTGTTGATGACAAATCTCATACGTGTTGACTCAGAAAAGAGGAGGATGCATAGTGTCAGGTAGAAAAATGAAGATATGAATGGCCGCTGTACTGGTTGAAGTGACATCAACTGAGGTGACCCCAGACTCAACACAGTGTGTGCTCCCTTACGAAAGCAGAAGCAGGGTGCAGTGTCTCCGATCAGCAGGTGACCCAGGTCGCTCGGTGAGTCTAACCCTTCAGCGACCCAGGCCAATTCCTGCTCTGTCATCTGCACCCTATTTCCATGAAGAGCAAATCCTAACAGCTTCAGCGTATGCCCTTTGTGGTCCTTTTACTGAAACCATAGAACGCTGTTCTTACGCTGGTCCTGGGCACCCGAAATCCTCGTCTGTGGCTTCTCAAGCCCAGTGAATAAAATCGTTCTTAGTTTTCCAAGTTTGTTTTCCCTTCTTTTCCTTTACTGCATGCATACAAACACACGATCCTGAAATAATGGATATTTCAATAATGGAAATAATGGATAATAATCGCAAGAAGCGATTGAACAATAGTTCTTCAGAACAAATACAAAACCGTGTTATTAAGTTAAAATGCCAGTTATAATGCTACTGAGAGCAGGACAGGGACGTCCCCGTCACTTTTGTATCATCATTGACCCAGCTCCTTATCACAAGATGACTCATTTTCCCACATGAACGTATAAAACTATACTGAATATGTACCTAGGGCAGTTTTGTTCTTTAGAATTCCCTCCAAAGGGACATTACTCCACCGAAAGAAGTGAACTATTTGGTTCTCAGTCAACCATGCCGTGCGGACTTCCAAAAATATTCCCAGCGTTTTCCGTGTTTACAAACAATACAGGAGTGTGTGTGTTTCTGGACAGCCTCGCCAGCAGCGGGTGTGTGGATTTTCCATTATTTTACTGATAAGACAGATCTTAAGGGCTACCTCATTTTTTTGTTTTTAAAATGTAATAAGCAAAAACTTGGTTTAGAATAATTGTAAAATACAGATATGCACGGAGAACAAAACAAAACTACCTGTAATTTTGTCCTCTAGAGATAGCCCATGATACTGTCTTTTGAGACTTATTTCTGTGTACATATGTGAGTCTGTAACAAGTCATACTTCCCTAAATGGCTACACATGGGTTTGCATCAGGCTTTAGTTTCTTTTTCATTGAATAAATAATGTCTTAAGCATTTGTTTTTAAACCATGAGGATGTATATTCTTTTAATTCCATATTTTAAGACATTCAACTTAATAGTCTCAGCTCTTGTTACTCGTTTTTTTTTTAGAGAGAGAGTGCATGAATGGAGGAGAGGGGCAGAAGGAGAACACCAAAGAAGGAGAACACGAAAATGATGCAGGGCTCAATCCCACGACCCTGGGATCGTGACCTGGGCTGAAATCAAGAGTCAGATGCTCAACTAACGTAGCCACCGAGGGACCCCTCAGCTCTTGTTTTAAAACTCTGATTATTCAGGGGCACCTGGGCGGCTCATTCTGTTGAGCGTCCGACTTTGGCTCAGGTCACGATCTCACAGTTTGTGGGTTTGAACCCTGTGTCAAGCTCCGTGCTGACAGCTCAGAGCCTGGACCTGGTTTGGATTCTGTGTCTCCCTCTCTCTCTGCCCCTCCCCTGCTCAGGCTCTCTCTGTGTCTCTCAAAAATAAATAAACATTGAAAATTATAAAAAACAAACCTGTAATTATTTAGCTTCGTGCCCAGGTCTTTTTGCCAATTTTCTTATTTCTTTCCTGTGCCTAAGCGGCTTCAGTGAGTTTCTGGGTAAATGTACTTAGGACGCACATGGACTCGCTTCTCTCGGGAATGATCACACCGCTAATGCAGCTCCCAGCACCCAGCCTGCACTGAGACAATGCTCTCAATGTGTCTTCAACCTTTTCCAATCTAATATGTGGAAAATATCAGTTTTTAAGTTTGAATTTCTTTGTTTGTTGACAAAATTAAATATTTTCTTTTTTAATGTTTATTTTTGAGAGAAAGAGACAGAGTGTGATTGGGGGAGGGGCAGAGAGAGAGGGAGACAACAGAATCTGAAGCAGGCTCCAGGCTCTGAGCTGTCAGCACAGAGCCCAATGTGGGGCTCGAACCCACAGACCGCGAGATTGTGACCAGAGCCCAAGTCAGAGGCTTAACCGCCTGCGCCACCCAGGAGCCCCAGACAAAATTAAATATTTTCAGTGCTTAGTTCCTGTGTTTTTCATGTGAATCTATCATTTTATGAATGACTTTCTTGCACTCTCTTTTTAAAATTGTTTTGAGAAGATTCCTATTATATTAAGGATTCCGATTTTTTTAATCATACATGCTGCAGATATTTCCAATATGTTGTTTTACTTTTTATATTTTATGGTTTACTTTAATGTATGAATATTTGTAATTTTAGGCCTGAAAAAAATCAATGAACGTGTTCTTTGTGCATTCTTTTTTTTAAGTTTATTTACTTTTGAGAGAGATTGCAAATGGGGGAGGGGCAGAGAAAGAGAGAGAGAGAGAGAGAGAGAGAGAGAAAGAGAATCCTAAGCAGCTTTGTGCTGTCAGTGCAGAGGCCAACTTAGGGCTCAAGCTCATGAACTGTGAGATCATGACCTGAGCTGAAATCAAGAGTAGCACATTCAACCGACTGAGCCACCCAGGCTTACCAGCCACCCTTTGTTGTATATTCTAATTTTGGAATGATGCGTAGAAAGGCCAAACCAATCCCAGGGTTTTGCTTTGTTTTGTTTTGCTAACATTTTCATCTAGCTATTTAAACATTGTTTCCATTATTTTATGATTTCATTAAAAAAAGTCTGTCTCCAGCTGAAATGTAGCGGGCTAATCGGCTAAGGTCAGGATCTAACCAGTTAACCCAGGACCTGATCATCATATTGGATAATCCATCCTTTCAACAATTCTTTGAAAAGCCGTCCAGGTAAGAGGAGAAGTTAGACCCTATAACGTCCTTAAATATTGTGCTGTCTGTGGTGCAGGGGGAGGGCTGGACCTTCCAGAGAGCAGAGGTGGAAGTGGTGGATGGAAGGAGTGTGGTGTTCACCTGGGTGCCGAGGAGAGACTCACTTGTCAGGATATACACAGCAAGGAATTGCTTGGAATTGAAGCGGCCACCTTGGCAAGAGTCAGCCCCATTCTGGAACTGCCTACGCCGCTCCCTGACGATGCGGGGAGGAAGGCTGTATCGAGGGGCTCTGATTGCCTTCTAGTCCTAAGAGTCCTGACTCTCCTGGATCTGGGGCAACCTGGGGCTCAGAATACCCCCTTCCCATAACTTGGCATTGGATACAGAGAAGCCCAGGGCTGGCGATGGCTGCGTTGCATCCGAACAAACAGACCTTGGTGATGGCCTCATACAGGGGCGATGACTTAATTTCCCTGGTGGTCTTCACATGTCCGGTTCACAGCGGATGCCACTGACCCAGCGTGGCCCGGTGTGAGAATGTGGCACAGACCAATGGCAGGCAGGCACCCGCCGTCGTCGTGAGGGCCTGTGGTATCTGGGAAACTATTTGCTCTGTTTATTTTGGGCTAGAAGCATCGCATCTTATTTGTGTAGTTGTTTAGCGACAGAGAAAGATTAGAAAGCCTAAATTTAACAAATGCTAAATATATCCTCGTTCCAACGAAAGCTATGACAGTAATTTTCCCACCTGGTAGGGACTATAGGAAACCATGCCCCCAGGATGCCACAGGCAAAGGAATGGCACTTTTTCTTCTTTGGGATTATTTCTGGGACAGACCCTGGCGTTTGCTACATTAATCCAATCTGGTCAAATTATCCCATCTATTTAAAGGGCATGACACTTGGCCCCCAAAGTTCAAAAGATGAGGCAGAATGCCCTTAGCTGGTGTTCTCAGAAAAAAACAAGTGGGTCTGGCCAATATTTCTCTGAGAAAGGAAAGCAGCCTCAGCCCAGGGCCATCCTCATGTCCCCTTGTAAGGGCATGGCTCATGGGCCTCTGCCCAGACAGTGAGATCATGGGGTGTCATGAGCCTTCCACACGGCCTGCGGGCCCGTTGAGCCATCTGTCTGTGACCAGGACAGAGATCAAGAGAACATAAGCCTGGAACATGGCGGTGGGCTGTGCTACCCAGCACAGCTTAATTCTCACAGTCTATGTGGGCTGGGGGTCCATGGGGACGTGTGTGGGCAGGAAGGCGGCACAGGAGACAGGGACCCTCCCTAGAGGTCTTTTATCAGTCAGGACAAATGTTCCCTGTGACCTGTCCCCAAGCACAGCCCAGAACATGGCAGTAAGAACACGAACCGGGAAGAGTGAGTCTGAATCTTGGCTCCCGTGCTCATGCTCCAGCTGTGTGACTTGGGCAGGCGACACAGCCTCTCTGGGCCTCCGCTTCCAATTCCCTCATCTGTGAAATGGGATACCAGCAGGGGTCTCAGGGTCCGAGGGGAGTAAGTGACTCATTTCTGTCTCATGAACACTCCCATACACGTGTCATGTGTGTGTCCGGACAAGCGTTGCGTGTTAGTATTTGTTACAAATTATGTACCAGGTGCTGGACAAGTGGAGAAGGCTGTGACCTTGCTCTTGGGAACCTGGGACATGTTTAGTCCTTAACCAGAGCACTTCCATCTGGAAGGGATAAGAAATACTATCTGCCTCAGGAGGCGAAGCAGACTAGCCTTTATTTATCTCCTTCTGGACTTTCTGAGATAGATTCCCACTGGCTCCAGAAATCAGGGTTTAATTTGTTTAATAGCAAAAAAAAAGGAAAGATAGAAGGAATGGAGGGAGGGGAGAGAGAGAGAGGGAGAGAGAGGAAGGAAGGAAGGAAGGAAGGAAGGAAGGAAGGAAGGAAGGAAGGAAGGAAGGAAGGAAGGAAAAAAATAGGAGCTCCTGGGTGGCTCGTTGGGTTAAGTGTCCGACTCTTGATTTGAGCTCAGGTCATGATCTCATGGTTTGTGGGACCGAGCCCTACATCGGGCTCTGCGCTGACAGCACGGACCTGCTTGAGATTGTCTTTCTGCCTCTCTCTCTTTGTCTCTCAAAATAAATAAGTAAACTTTGAAAGGAAGAAGGGGAAAGAGAGAAGGGCCCATGTCAAACCCACAAAAGCCCGCCTCAGTGGCTCACAGTTTGCCTTCCCGCTCGTCCTGTTGTCCCGCAGCCTGTCCGGACATGGGCTCCGTTGTTGCAGGCACGTTCTTGCTGGGGTCCAATCACCACTTCATTTCTGCCTTCTTACCCCATTTGGCCGCCTCCGAATGTGGGCGTTGGGGTCTGGTCCTTACTCCATCATGACCGCATGAACACAGGACACCCAGTAAAGTTTGTATTTCACACACTCAGGACATACTTACATGACGAAGTTTCGGTGTTTATCCAAAATTCGATTTAACCAGCAGCCTATATTTTTATGAATATAGTAGCTGAATCTGGTAGCTCCTTTCTTGTATTGGGCTGACTTGGAGAATATACTAGCCCCGGCTAAGCTCTAAGACAAAGCTCCCAGTTCCAAGGGGTGGGCCTCACTCCCCCTCAGCTTCACTGCTTCTTGTCCAGAGAAAGGACTGGCCGTGTGTAGATCAGCCTCCCCTCCACCAAGGAGGAAGGGAGAAGAGCTTCATTTCTAGTAAACATTGGCCCTGTTCCCAGGGTTCTTGACTTCCAGGGCTGCACAAAGTCACCGTGGCTCTTGTCCAGGTAGCTGACACGCTCTCTTTTACAAATGTGTGAGGTTTCAGACCAACAGATGAGTGTGAGGTGTCTGCACAGCCCACAATTCCCGGTATCCTCCTGAAGAGCCGAGGCTTTCCGGAGTTTTCTTTTTCAGATATCAGGCCAGGTTTTCATCTCACAGACTGGAATTCTGTAGAAGACGTAGGCTATTCCTTTGGAGTCACACAGGGTGGGGATCCGGCCCCCAGAAGAGGGAAACCAGCCTGTGGGGCCACTTGGCCCCTGCAACCTTCAAAGTCCAACAAAAGTAGAGAGAATAGACATTGGCTCAGAGGTCTTCTCGGTGGGACCCAAATTAGCCATAGAGCGACCAGGGGACTGAACGCCAAGTGGGGCCACGGCTGAAGATCCCCCCACGAAGCTGAGATGCAGGTTGGAGGGAGGGAGCAGACGCGGTGTCTAACACGAATCACGAACAGGAATTGGGATGGGGGCAGACACACCAGCTCCATGACACCTGTTATGACGGGCTCAGAAATCAGCCTGGCAAGGGACCTTATGTGTGCACGCTTTGCCGGCATGATTTATATTTAGACTGGTGGCTGAAATGCAGATCTGAGGCCAGACACGGGGAAGCAGGCAAGTTGGGAGAATTGGGTATATGAGCCTCCTGTCGATTTTCTGAATATCCACAAAGGAGGTGCTCACACGGCCCACCGCGGTGGGGCTGAAAACAAGCGAATTTATTCCTGCTGGAGACAAGACAAGGGGGTCTGGGGAGGCTTGTGTCCGTCCAGAGGGTAATAGATTCGGAACGATTCTGTCTTAAAGCCATGGTTCCCAAGTATCGTTGGAAAATGGAGAAATGGAGGAGGTGCGTCCTTACCAGCTAAAGATAAATGAGGTCTTCATCCATCAGGCTAAGGTCGCAGTTTTTGTAGGAAAAACCAAAGCTAGAAAGTGCTTAGACGTAGAGCTGTCTGTTTAGCTGGAGGTGGGGTGTGTGCGTGTGACTCAGAACAGCCAGACGCTTGTGCCACATTCACACTGAAGTGACAGTCCTAGGGAGCATCGCAGGGAAACCCCTGCCTTCTGCAGAGTTGGCACACCCCGCAGTACTACCCCTGGGACTTTTGAGTGCCCTACGGTGTGTGCAAATGCATCAAGAGCCCACCGAAATGCCAAGACACCACTGGCGGCAGAGAGGGACAGGAGGGTCCTGGTTCCAGCTCCGCTGTGAAGTAGCACAGAAACCCCAGGCTTCGAAGGAGGCAGGTTTCCAAGAGACATCCCCTCCATTCCATGGAGCGACCTGGGTAGGTCGAGGGGGGTCCCACATGGAGTCGAGGGGGGCCCTGTCTCGAGAGCTTCAGTATTTCCTTCCCATTCTTTAATCAAGAATCGCGGAAAGTCCTTCTCTCCACTAGGGAATCGGATTCCGAAACGATTCTCAGTCTGCAAGAGCCAGACTGTGTTTGTTTCACACTTTCGGAGCCACACGGCCCCAGAGTCATAGGTGAGACGGTGCAGGTCCGTGGGTAAAGATCCCCGCATCGTGGTCAGAGGGATCCCCATCTCCACCATCTGAAAATGGGGATATAACTCCTTCCTCTTGGGTTTGCTTCGGGGTTGAACAAGATAATCTACGTCAAATGCCCAGGCGGATGGATCTCGAAAATGTGTAATAGATCCCAAAGAGACAAAGGTGAGTGGACAGGTGAGGTGGGCAGAAAGCATGGGGACTCAGTAGGCCTGCCGATCGGATGATTGGAGTTGAGAAAGAAAGAGACGACAGGCGGGGGAGAAGCAGTCCCAGGACATGGGAAGCAGTGGCTGCCACGTTAGCAGCCACTGCACCTGTGGAAGGCTGGTCTCTTTCCGAAGGCCGCGCCTCTGTCATGGCTATTCCCCACACCCGGGATGCTCTTGACCCAGCTCTCTGCCAGGCTGGAAACCTTTGATTTTCAGAGACCAGCTCAAAGTCTGTGCTGGGACTCCCATGGGTACCTTCCATCAGCTCTCCAGTGTGCCCCCTGCTTCCTGTCCCCGCATGGCTGTGTCTAAAACCATATACAGGACTTCATTTATCAGCTCGGGTAAGTTGATGGGCACAGAGACATCTGCCTTGGAAGAGAGGAGTGTATGACTCACAGTTCCCAAGACAAGGGGACCACCAGGCACACGGGGGCACCCAGGGAAGTGCCAGCGTTGGCCAGGAGGCACAGGGGCAAGTGGAAATCGGGGGCCAGAACTTAGATGCGGTTTTTAGGGGGAAGGAATGGGGAAGGGAGGGCAGACCGGCTGAGCAGTTTAGCATTGGATCATTTGAATATTTTCAACCAGGCTCTGGGCTGTAGGGGTGGTCTCTAGTAGCCCAGTACCTGGACTTGGGGGGATTTAGGGCAGGGGAAGGTTGGCTTGGCATGAGAGTTGAACGAGATGACTGCGGGTATGGACCAGGGACTGGTTGACTTACATAGGAAAGGTGTGCCCACAGGTCGCGTACCGCCTCCAGGAGTTAGCTGACCCTGAGAGGGGCAGTCAGCTGCCGAGTCTGCAAAGCCCCAAGAGGTCAAAGCCCTATAATATACAGAAGATACCAAGTGTGGTGGATACGGGCTGCAGGCACGGGCTTCTCTGCCCTCTGGCTTTCGCCGGAGGAGAGAGTACAGTCAGGGTCTTTACCCACCTGTCCCCTCCCTGGCAGGCTGTCACTTGATTGAAGCCACACTGCTTTGTCCTGTTGACCGCCCTCCCTCCTTTCCCTGGGGCCACTGCCCCACTCCTTGTGAGCCTCATAGACCCTTCCCACACTCACAGGGGGCCAATCTTTTTAAAGTCCTCTTGAGTTATCCTAATGTAAGTGTGGAGCATGCCCCCTCTGTTTCCTACTGGGATGCTTACTGATACCAGAACTGCACCCAGAAGCAGCCCTCTGACCCTCAGAAGAGATTCTGGGATTGGGTTGCTTATATATTCAATGACCACAGGAGTAACCTCCCTGCTGGCAACAGGATCAACGCGCGGCACTCGGAGGCCTCGCGGTGATCATATCATCATCATCAGCGGTAGCACGGGATGGTTCGCAGGTGGAAGGCAGGCCTTAGGAGACGGAGCAGAGCGAGCGGCTGTGGCCCTTGTCACTATGGCAACACTAATGATTAGAAAGATTATGGAGTAATCTGGCTTCTTCTTACCACCCAGGAAGCATGCAGAGAGAAGGAGAAATTAATGCTATAAATACACAATTAAGACCACGTGTACAGAGCCAGCTTTCCAGAATCCTCTTCTGTGGTCTCAGGGCAGACTGGGGGAGGCCTTAGTCTAGGCACTGGTTATACGCATGGGTTGCAAAGTGCCAGTTCGAAGCTCAAGCACCCAGGCACAGCCCAAGTAAGGACGCTGGGAAGGTGAGTCAAGGGGGTAGAATCTGGAACGAGCTTCCATATTTTCCCTGAACCTCCCCTGTCAACGTGAATAGTCCCTTTGTCTAAAACAATAATGATAACGGCCTGATGATCCTAATCGGGGTGTAGCGTCTGTTTTCGGCATCCGCTGCCTGTCACGCCTTTCCCAGAGCATCCTGGTCCCCACCCGGCTAAAGCCAAGTCCTCCCCTCTCCCAGCACCTCGCCCCATTGTTCGATCGGTCAGTGTGCTCAGGCCGCTACAGACGGGGTGGCTGACACAACAGGAGTTAATTTTCTCCCCGTTCTGGAGGCTGGAGGTTCAGGGTCGCAGGAGCTGCCGGAAGACTTCCGTCCGCAGCAGCTCACCTCCAGCACGTGCCTCTCAACTCCTACTTCTCCTGAGGGAGGCCTGTGGGAGCCTGGCCGGCACCCCTGCGCGGGCACCTGTGAAGTTTAGGAGGGCCGACATCTTAAGGACCAACGCCCGACCGCGGGGGGATGGGCACTGGTGGTGCGTGCGTCTCCATCTCATCCGATGGGTGGACGATTCTGAGATACGTCATTCTGGCCTCACCAGGTCCCGCTGGGGTGGGTCGGCCTGCTCTCAGAGGGCAGAGGGCGTCCCCCTGACTGTACTGGCTCTCCCTCCCTCCCCAGTACTCCTCCCAGGTCCATATTCCTCTATTCGGTTGACTTCCCAACAGAAACTACCTGCACGCAACCCTTTTCCGAAGCTGTATTTTTGGCAGGTGAAGGGATAACACCAAGTCAGGTCCCTTTTGGGGAGAGACCACGTGGCTGGCTCAAGACATGCGGGGCTTGATGCAATGTGGGCATTCACCCACGGTGAATGTCCACGATTCACGGGGAGGGATGTGGGCTCAACCTCACGTGTCCAGAACGGACCACTGTTGCCAGGAACTGGCGCATTTCATAATGGAGAGCACATGAAAGAGAAGAAGAGAATGCTAGAAACTGAGGCACGAGGCACAGGCTACTGAGAGTGATTCACCTCCACCTGGGTTTGCTGTGCGTGCTCAGGTCCCAGGCGTGCCGGGAAGCAGGTGCACAGTGGTAAACAGAACGAGGCTCCCTGGCCTCTCGGGGCTTACAGTCAGGGGAGGAGGCAGACCCAACAGACAGCGGCCGCCGGGGACAAGTATTAATACTGGAGGCCCCCAAGAGACACAAAGGAAGTGTGATGCCCACAATCCCCAGAGATGAAAGTCTTCTCTCGAAAGAAGTCTTCCTGACCCCTCGCGGCCAGAAACGGCCTCTCCCTGCTCTGAAACCCCCTCGGGCTCCACACGTGACCTTCTCTTTGCCTTTTTCACACGTTGCCTTCCGTTCCTTGCTTCCTTTCCACCTGTGTTCACCTCCCCTCGCCAAGTGCGTGGGAGGCTCCTCGGTTCCCGGCCAGCTCTTAGCCGCGTTTGCACTGCCCTGATTCTCCCCACCGTCCCTTCCGTCTCCCTACTGGGCCTTCGTCCTGCTCCAGCCCGAGTGACTCACATTTAAGGGCTTAAAGGACCTTTGCGTATTTTACTGCTAAACGAACCAGGCAAAGGAAAGAGGGAAAGGCAGAAACAGAGTGCAGAGACACGGTGGCTGGAGACCCAGGAGGGGACCCAGCAGGAGGGCTGCACCATAGCCGCCGACCAGGGAGGGGTTCAGGACACAGGGCCGGGCAGCGGTGATGTCAGGTGCTTCCGATGGCCGAGGGGACATATATGGAGAAAGGCCAGGGGACTCAAGAGGGAGGAGATCACAGGTGACTGCAGAGAGAGAGAGATGGCAACAGAGTGACAGTTCCGTCTGTGGATTTCAGGGGGTTGACAACGGGCCAGGGGGCACGCCACTCAGATCCCATTCCTGAACTTCCAGCTCCCTGGACCTGCCTCTTGGGCATCTATATTCGGGCATTTCACGGGAACCTCAGAGTCTACATGGTCAAGGTGAAACGGGCTATCACCTCCTCTAGGAAGCCTTCCACGATGCCTCTTCCCCCATAGAGCTATTGGTTCTTTACCTTTGTGCTGCACTCACCATAGTCCCTTATCACCTACTCACCAGGGACGGGCCTGTCTCCCCTGTCTGACCGTGAGCCTACCCAGCGCAGGAGCTTTGTTTTGATCACTGGGCGCTCCAAAACCCCCTTGGGCTCCACACGTGACCTTCTCTCCCCTCTGCCTGGTGTGCCGTCCAGGCTCTTTGAAAAAAAAAATGGTGGTTTCCTGAATATAAGAACATGAAGCATTTCAGGGAGTGGGGAAGAGAAACAGGATGTTCCCTGGAGGGGTCAGCTACACCAGCCGTGGGTTTTAGGAAGTGGAAACCTGTATAGATGTAAGTGGAAAGGGAACCGGTCAGCACAGTGGGAAAGTAGTGGGGACAGAGGCAGTTCCAGAAACCATGGGTCTGCTGTCCCTTTGCTTCCGGTAATTCACGGGTAGCCTCAGTGACCTTAGACTCCAACCGGAAGTCAGAGGCAGCCGATGCTACTTATAAGCTGTTCGAATGATTGTTGTCCCGCCGGCTCTGCTCAAAAATATTCACCCATGAAATACAACATATCTGCTAAATATATTCTAACGAAGTCTAGATGAGGGGAGACCTTGTCAGTGGGTGTGTGTCTGGGACGGATGCTAATGGCCTGGAAATGAGAACAGCAGAGGTCAGCTCCGGGGAGGTCTGGCAGTCTCCACGGTGACATCTCAAATGACCCTGGCGTCAGGGAAGCTCACACTTAAGCCCGGCAAGGCGGGCTTGCCAAGGATTCTGGGAGCGGGTCACAAGGAGCCAAGTGCACAGGAAAACCAACGGGGGCACAGCCCAGGGAGGGGACAGCAGCCAGTAAGTCCAAACTCCCTGACCTTTTTCCATTCTTTTCCATGGGAATCCGGGTTTGTTTGGGAATTTGCTTCCTCATAATTTTTCAGCTCAGGCCCCTGCCCCCGAGCACACAAATGCGGCCGAGGCGTGTCGCCGCGATTCTCTGATTGGAAGTAGCCTGGCAGTTCCGGCCGGCGGCGACCCCAGGGTCTCACGGCACCCGCTCCTACGAAGTCACTTGCTGTGTGCCCAACTCACGGGCCAACGGTCAGTTGCACCTTGAGGGGCAGAGCCTGGAGCGCCACGCTACGGGAGACTTTTTTTCTTTACCTTCGTTATTTTATTTACTATTCAGAGTGCAATGACCTCGGGGTTATCACAACCCCGCTTTATAGATGGGGAAACCGAGGTCAGAAAATTCAAACGGCTTGCCCAGAGTCCCGCGGGCAGTGGATGACAGAGCTGGAGACGAGTCAAAGCCTCTGCCCCAAGCAGCACGGGTGTTACTGTTCTGGGTTTGGGGGCAGATGATCATATTCTTACAAAATTAGCAGGCGGTTTGTCAGAGGGCTTGGGGCTCTTATCCCGGCTTTTCCAGGACTCTGGGTATTTCTGCAGAGAAGTGGGGCGACGTGCTTACAAGATAATGCAATGACTTGATTCTGTCCACGTCACCGTTAAATTTATTTTAAAATCTCAGAATGATAATTTGACATGAACAGTTCATGTGTTAACTGAACAGCTGGTAGTTTTGTTTTGCTTTACTTATTAAAAAAATGCTTATTTACTTTTTCGGGGACAGAGAGAGCTCAAGCAGGGGAGGGACAGAGAGAGAGAGAGGGAGACACAGAATCGGAAGCAGAGAATCTGAAGCGGGTTCCGGGCTCGAGCGGTGCCCGAACTCACGAACCGCCGAGAACCTGAGCCGAAGTCAGACGCTGAACGGACTGAGCCCCCCAGGTGCCCCTTTTGCTTTTAATGAATCGGTGGGTTTAATAACTAGTTAATAGCCAGTGAAGATGGTTAAGTCAGTTGTTGACAGAAGGAGAACACAGTGTAGGTTAACATGACCCACTGCCTCACCTGTGCCGCCTGAAAGGCATGTGTGGACAGTCTCCCCGCACAAATCCCCCACCTCGCCCTTTCTTCTCCTTCCTTCCTCCCTCGTGCTTTGTTGACACAGATTTGGGGGAGGGTCCCCCCCTTTACTTCATGTCGTTTATTGTGAAGGACTCTGTGCTTCTTCTCCTGTCTTCCATCTGCTTGGAAAGGCTGCCCTCTGGGACCATCCAACTCCTCTCATCCTTCCAAACCCAACATGGCCCTCTTTTCCAGGAAGGCTCCCCGAAACCTCAGCTAGCGTTGCGCCTCGGTGCTCCCCCAGCTCCCGGGGACACCGCCACGGCTGTCCCTGCATATTCATCTCCTATCACTGCTACGACGAATTACTCTAAGTGCGGTGGCTTAAAACAACACAAATTTAGTATTTTGAAGTCTGGAAGCCAGAAGTCCTAAACGGTCTCCGTGGGTGAAAACCAAGGGGTCCGCAGGACTGTGTTCCTTTCCGGGGGCTCCAGGGGGCGTTCCGCACTCCTGCCCGTTTTAGTTTCTAGAAGCCAGTGTGGCGGGCTGAGTCCTTCCCGCATCCAGCCACTCGACTTCTGCTTGCCTGGCCACACCTCCTTGGACTCAGACCCTCCCGCCTCCCTCCTGTAAGGACTCCTGCAGTCATGTTGGGTTCAGCTACACGATCCAGGATCGTGTGTCCAACACGAGGTCTTTACCGTCTTCACATCTGCTTTTTACCACATGCAGTGACATGGCCCAGGTCGGGGATTAGGACGTGGCCATCCCCGGGAGGAGGCCGAGGCACTGTTCTACCGCGTCTCCTGGGCTGTATACAGCTCTTACTGGAACGTAAGCGCCTTGGGGCAGAGCCCACGTCTTGCTCGTCTTGCAGTTCTATCCCCCACCACGAGATCGGGCACAAGGTGGGGCCTTCATGAATACGTAAACCGAGTTCACCTGCCTCCCCGCTACCCCGGATCACATCCCGCCAACCGCTGGAGTACTAACGCTTAGCTGCATTGTTAGAGGACGAGCTCCAGCCCCAGGATGACGCACGCTCGAACCGGGAGCTCCTGGAGACCAGAGCCTCTCAGCTCAGAGCAAGAAGAAACTAGAGGTGGAAAGGGGGCGGAAGGGGAGGCCGTGAGATTCTCAGGCATGCGCCAGCTACCCCCGTTGCTCTGCTCGGCCGGGCGGGAGCCAGGGGAGCCCTGGGCAGACCCAGACCGACCATGTTAGTTTCTAGTATCTGTGCCGAGTCCCTGTCGCAATGGCATCCGGGGTGTCTAGACAAAGCTGCTCTTTGCCAAGTCCCCTCCCACCCCCCACCAGCTGGTATCTACGATTCTGGATCCTTCGTGGCTCTGGCCTCTTCGCACACTTCCGGCGTGTCTCTTCGCCTCCCGCCTGCCTCACGTGTGCAGGGGGTGCCTGGCTGCGTCCTCTCCCTGCCCTCGATGCCTCTCTGCTCTGCTCCCTTTGGTCCGCCCCTGGGCTTGGTCAGCCAGCCTGAACCCCGTCAAAGGCAGGCTTAAAAAAATGCATGCTCGAAGAGAACGAGAGTTTAGGCATAGAACAGAAACCGCCTAAGGAAAGAGAGTGTTGATGTGAGCATCGAAAGCGCAGGAGACAGGCTTTTGCCTGGCCCGCTCAGGACGGCTTCTCTGAATCACAGCCAGCAGCTCGGACATGTTCTCTCTCCATGGGGTTCCCTCCGGCGATGTCCCTGCGGGAGACGCAGAGCCCACCTGTCCCACGCCCGCCGGCAGGTAGGCAGAGCACAAGCACAGACATCAGCAGTTCGAGTCTCCCAAGGCCCTCCTGCTAGGCTGCCGGGGAGCCTTGGTTCATACACCCTGCCCCCAACACTGGCCTTCTCCGGACACACCGGGAGCCTCTACGGACCTCAAACTGCAGCTTCTCTGAGCTTCTCTGTGTTGCTCTGAAGGGAAGGCAGACAACAAACTGGACTGGACGGTCACCCTGCCTGAGCCCGCTCGGCAGCACTAGAGCCAGACTCTAAAGCGCTCTGAAGTCAGAGCTGGCCCCAGTTCTGACTGGCCGCACCACTCGGCTTGCGGGTCCCAAGCAAGCATCGCTCAGCCTCCTGATCCAGGATCTACATGAGGGGTCAGCGTGCTCTTCTTGTTAAGGACCAGAGAGCAAAGATTCTTGGCCACAAGGTCTTGATAGCAACTGCTAGACTTGGCCCCTGTAGTGCAAAAGCAGCCAGGGACAGTGTCTAAAAAAGCAAGCGTGGTCGTGTTCCCAGGAAGCACCATTTACCACAGCAGGCAGCCGCCAGATTTGGCCCCCCAGTTTGCTGACCCCTGTTCTA